>OW388291.1:29695689-29953570 GCA_936450465.1 Gibbula magus | reverse complement strand
GTATGTATGACATCAGTGAGAAGTGAACGGACTAGAAGACTGGGTCTGGGTATGTATGACATCAGTGAAAGTGAGCGGACTAGTAGACTGGGGCGGAGTATGTATAACATCAGTGAAAGTAAACGGACTAGTAGACTGGGGCTTGGGTTTGTACGACAAAAGTGAGAAGTGTGCGGGCTAGTAGACTGGGGCGGGGTATGTATGACATCAGTGAAAGTGAACGGACTAGTATACTGGGGCTGGGTATGTTTGACATCAGTGAAAGTGAACGGACTAGTAGACTGGGACCGGATATGTATGACATCAGTGAAAGTGAACGGACTAGTAGACTGGGGTTGGGTATGTATGACATCAGTGAGAAGTGTGCGGACTAGAAGACAGGGGCTGGGTATGTATGACATCAGTGAAAGTAAACGGACTAGTAGACTGGGGCCTGGGTATGTATGACATCAGTGAGAAGTGTGCGGACTAGTAGACTAGGGCCGGGTATGTATGACATCAGTGAGAAGTGTGCGGACTAGTAGACTGGGGTCGGGGATGTATGACATCAGTGAAAGTGAACGGACTAGTAGACTGGGGCCGGGTATGTATGACATCTTTGTAAGTGAACGGACTAGTAGACTTGGGCCGGGTATGTATGACATCAGTGAAAGTGAACAGACTGGTAGACTGGGGTTGGGTTTGTATGACATCAGTGAGAAGTGAGCGGACTAGTATACTGGGGCTGGGTATGTATGACATCAGTGAAAGTGAACGGACTAGTAGACTGGGGCCTGGGTTTGTATGACATCAGTGAGGAGTGTGCGGACTAGTAGACTAGGGCCAGGTATGCATGACATCAGTGAGAAGTGTGCGGACTAGTAGACTGGGGTCGGGGATGTATGACATCAGTGAAAGTGAACGGACTAGTAGACTGGGGCCGGGTATGTATGATATCTTTGAACGTGAACGGACTAGTAGACTGGGGCAGGTATGTATGACATTAGTGAGAAGTGTGCGGACTTGAAGAATGGGGCCGGGTATGTATGACATCAGTGAAAAGTGTGCGGACTAGTAGACTGGGGCCGGATATGTATGACATCAGTGCAAGTGAACGGACTAGTAGACTGGATCGGGATATGTATGACATCAGTGAAAGTGAACGTACTAGTAGACTGGGGCCTGGGTATGTATGACATCAGTGAGAAGTGTGCGGACTAGAAGACGGGGGCTGGGTATGTATGAGATCAGTGAAAGTAAACGGACTAGTAGACTGGGGCCTGGGTATGTATGACATCAGTGAGAAGTGTGCGGACTAGTAGACTGGGGCCGGGTATGTATGACATCTTTTAACGTGAGCGGACTAGTATACTGGAGACAGGTGTGTATGACATCAGTGAGAAGTGTGTGGACTAGTAGACTGGGGCCAGGTATGTATGACATCAGTGAAAAGTGTGCGGAATAGTAGACTGGGGCCGGGTTTTGTATGACATCTTTGTAAGTGAACGGACTAGTAGACTTGGGCCGGGTATGTATGACATCAGTGAAAGTGAACAGACTGGTAGACTGGGGTTGGGTATGTATGACATCAGTGAGAAGTGAGCGGACTAGTATACTGGGGCTGGGTATGTATGACATCAGTGAAAGTGAACGGACTAGTAGACTGGGGCCTGGGTTTTTATGACATCAGTGAGGAGTGTGCGGACTAGTAGAGTAGGGCCGGGTATGCATGACATCAGTGAGAAGTGTGCGGACTAGTAGACTGGGGTCGGGGATGTATGACATCAGTGAAAGTGAACAGACTAGTAGACTGGGGTTGGGTATGTATGACATCAGTGAGAAGTGAGCGGACTAGTATACTGGGGCTGGGTATGTATGACATCATTGAAAGTGAACGGACTAGTAGACTGGCGCCTGGGTATGTATGACATCAGTGAGAAGTGTGCGGACTAGAAGACGGGGGCTGGGTATGTATGACATCAGTGAAAGTAAACGGACTAGTAGACTGGGGCCTGGGTATGTATGACATCAGTGAGAACTGTGCGGACTAGTAGACTGGGGCCGGGTATGTATGACATCAGTGAGAAGTATGCGGACTAGTAGACTGGGGCCGGGGATGTATGACATCAGTGAAAGTGAACGGACTAGTAGACTGGGGCAAGGTATGTATGACATCAGTGAAAGTGAACAGACTAGTAGACTGCGGTTGGGTATGTATGACATCAGTGAGAAGTGAGCGGACTAGTATACTGGGGCTGGGTATGTATGACATCAGTGAAAGTGAACGGACTAGTAGACTGGGGCCTGGGTATGTATGACATCAGTGAGAAGTGTGCGGACTAGTAGACTGGGGCCGGGTATGTATGACATCAGTGAGAAGTGTGCGGACTAGTAGACTGGGGCGGGGTATGTATGACGTCAGTGAAAGTGAACGGACTAGTAGACTGGGGCGGGGTAAGTCTGACATCAGTGAAAGTGAACGGACTAGTAGACTGGGGCCTGGGTATGTATGACATCAGTGAGAAGTGTGCGGACTAGTAGACTAGGGCCGGGTATGTATGACATCAGTGAGAAGTGTGCGGACCAGTAGACTGGGGTCGGGGATGTATGACATCAGTGAAAGTGAACGGACTAGTAGACTGGGGCCGGGTATGTATGACATCTATGAAAGTGAACGGACTAGTAGACTGGGGCCGGGTATGTATGACATCAGTGAAAGTGAACGGACTAGTAGACTGGGGCCGGGTATGTATGACATCTTTGAAAGTGAGCGGACTAGTAGACTGGGGCCGGGTATGTATGACATCAGTGAAAGTGAACGGACTAGTAGACTGGGGCTGGGTATGTATGACATCTTTTAACGTGAGCGGACTAGTAGACTGGGGCAGGTATGTATGACATTAGTGAGAAGTGTGCGGACTTGAAGATTGGGGCCGGGTATGTATGACATCAGTGAAAAGTGTGCGGACTAGTAGACTGGGGCCGGATATGTATGACATCAGTGAAAGTGAACGGACTAGTAGACTGGGGCGGGATATGTATGACATCAGTGAAAGTGAACGTACTAGTAGACTGGGGCCTGGGTATGTATGACATCAGTGAGAAGTGTGCGGAATAGAAGACGGGGGCTGGGTATGTATGACATCAGTGAGAAGTGAGCGGCCTAGTAGACTGGGGCCTGGGTATGTATGACATCAGTGAGAAGTGAACGGACTAGAAGACTGGGGCTGGGTATGTATGACGTCACTGAAATTGAGCGGACTAGTAGACTAGTGCGGAGTATGTATGATACAGTGAAAGTAAACGGACTAGTAGACTGGGGCTTGGGTATGTACGACATCAGTGAGAAGTGTGCTGGCTAGTATACTGGGGCTGAGTATGTATGACATCAGTGAAAGTGAACCGACTAGTAGACTGGGGCGGGGTATGTATGATGTCAGTGAGAAGTGTGCGGGCCAGTAGATTGGGGCCTGGGTATGTATGACATCAGTGAGAAGTGAGCGGACTAGATGACTGGGGCCTGGGTATGTATGACATCAGTGAGAAGTGAGCGGCCTAGTAGACTGGGGCCTGGGTATGTATGACATCAGTGAAAGTGAACGGACTAGTAGACTTGGGCAAGGTATGTATGACATCAGTGAAAGTGAACAGACTAGTAGACTGAGGTTGGGTATGTATGACATCAGTGAGAAGTGAGCGGATTAGTATACTGGGGCTGGGTATGTATGACATCAGTGAAAGTGAACGGACTAGTAGACTGGGGCGGGGTATGTATGACATCAGTGAAAGTGAACGGACTAGTAGACTGGGGCCTGGGTATGTATGACATCAGTGAGAAGTGTGCGGACTAGTAGACTGGGGCCGGGTATGTATGACATCAGTGAGAAGTGTGCGGACTAGTAGACTGGGGCCGGGGATGTATGACATCAGTGAAAGTGAACGGACTAGTAGACTGCGGCCGGGTATGTATGACATCTTTGAAAGTGAACGGACTAGTAGACTGGGGCCTGGGTATGTATGACATCAGTGAGAACTGTGCGGACTAGTAGACTGGGGCCGGGTATGTATGACATCAGTGAGAAGTATGCGGACTAGTAGACTGGGGCGGGGTATATATGACGTCAGTGAAAGTGAACGGACTAGTAGACTGGGGCGGGGTAAGTCTGACATCAGTGAAAGTGAACGGACTAGTAGACTGGGGCCTGGGTATGTATGACATCAGTGAGAAGTGTGCGGACCAGTAGACTGGGGTCGGGGATGTATGACATCAGTGAAAGTGAACGGACTAGTAGACTGGGGCCGGGTATGTATGACATCAGTGAAAGTGAGCGGACTAGTAGACAGGGGCGGGGTATGTATGATGTCAGTGAGAAGTGTGCGGGCCAGTAGATTGGGGCCTGGGTATGTATGACATCAGTGAAAGTGAACGGACTAGAAGACTGGGACGGGGTATGTATGCCATCAGTGAGAAGTGAACGGACAAGAAGGCTGGGGCCTGGGTATGTATGACATCAGTGAGAAGTGAGCGGACTAGATGACTGGGGCCTGGGTATGTATGACATCAGTGAGAAGTGAACGGACTAGAAGACTGGGGCTGGGTATGTATGACGTCAGTGAAATTGAGCGGACTAGTAGACTAGTGCGGAGTATGTATGACATCAGTGAAAGTGAGCGGACTAGTAGACTGGGGCGGGGTATGTATGATGACAGTGAGAAGTGTTTGGGCCAGTAGATTGGGGCCTGGGTATGTATGACATCAGTGAGAAGTGAGCGGACTAGATGACTGGGGCCTGGGTATGTATGACATCAGTGAAAGTGAACGAACTAGTAGACTGGGGCCTGGGTTTGTATGACATCAGTGAGGAGTGTGCGGACTAGTAGACTAGGGCCGGGTATGCATGACATCAGTGAGAAGTGTGCGGACTAGTAGACTGGGGTCGGGGATGTATGACATCAGTGAAAGTGAACGGACTAGTAGACTGGGGCCGGGTATGTATGACATCTTTGAACGTGAACCGACTAGTAGACTGGGGCCGGGTATGTATGATATCAGTGAGAAGTGAGCGGACAAGTATACTGGGGCGGGGTATGTTTGACATCAGTGAAAGTGAACGGACTAGTAGACTGGCGCCTGGGTATGTATGACATCAGTGAGAAGTGTGCGGACTAGAAGACGGGGGCTGGGTATGTATGACATCAGTGAAAGTGAACGGACTAGTAGACTGTGGCCGGGTATGTATGACATCAGTGAAAGTGAACAGACTAGTAGACTGGGGTTGGGTATGTATGACATCAGTGAGAAGTGAGCGGACTAGTAGACTGGGGCCAGGGATGTATGACATCAGTGAGACGTGAGCGGACTAGAAGACTGGGGCCAGGGATGTATGACATCAGTGAAAAGTGAGCGGACTAGAAGACTGGGGCTGGGTATGTATGACATCAGTGAAAGTAAACGGACTAGTAGACTGGGGCCTGGGTATGTATGGCATCAGTGAGAAGTGAACGGACTAGTAGACTGGGGCCGGGGATGTATGACATCAGTTAAAAGTGAGCGGATTAGTAGACTGGCACGGGGTACGTATGACATCAGTTGGAAGTGTGCGGTCTAGTAGACTTGGGCCAGGTATGTATGACATCTTTTAACGTGAGCGTACTAGTATACTGGGGCCAGGTATGTATGACATCAGTGAGAAGTTTGCGGACTAGTAGACTGGGGCCAGGTATGTATGACATCAGTGAAAAGTGTGCGGACTAGTAGACTGGGGCCGGGTATGTATGACATCACTGAAAATTGTGCGGACTAGTAGACTGGGGCCGGGTATGTATGACATCAGTGAGAAGTGAACGGACTAGTAGACTGGGGCCAGGTATGTATGACATCAGTGAAAAGTGTGCGGACTAGTAGACTGGGGCCGTGTATGTATGACATCAGTGAGAAGTGTGCGGAATAGTAGACTGGGGCCGGGTATGTATGACATCTTTTAATGTGAGCGGACAAGTAGACTGGGGCGGGGTATGTATGCCATCAGTGAAAAGTGTGCGGTCAAGTAGACTTGGGCCGGGGATGTATGACATCAGTGAAAGTGAACGGACTAGTAGACTGGGGCCGAAAATGTATGACATAAGTGAAAGTAAACGGACTAGTAGACTGGGGCCTGGGTATGTATGGCATCAGTGAGAAGTGAACGGACTAGTAGACTGGGGCTGGGGATGTAGTCAGTTAAAAGTGAGCGGATTAGTAGACTGGCACGGGGTACGTATGACATCAGTGGGAAGTGTGCGGTTTAGTAGACTTGGGCCAGGTATGTATGACATCTTTTAACGTGAACGGACTAGTATACTGGGGCCAGGTATGTATGACATCAGTGAGAAGTGTGTGGACTAGTAGACTGGGGCCAGGTATGTATGACATCAGTGAAAAGTGTGCGGACTAGTAGACTGGGGCCGGGTATGTATGACATCAGTGAAAATTGTGCGGACTAGTAGACTGGGGCCGGGTATGTATGACATCAGTGAGAAGTGAACGGACTAGTAGACTGGGGCCAGGTATGTATGACATCAGTGAAAAGTGTGCGGACAAGTAGACTGGGGCCGTGTATGTATGACATCAGTGAAAAGTGTGCGGAATAGTAGACTGGGGCCGGGTATGTATGACATCTTTTAATGTGAGCGGACTAGTAGACTGGGGCGGGGTATGTATGACATCAGTGAAAAGTGTGCGGTCTAGTAGACTTGGGCCGGGGATGTATGACATCAGTGAAAGTGAACGGACTAGTAGACTGGGGCGGGGTATGTATGCCATCAGTGAGAAGTGAACGGACTAGAAGGCTGGGGCCTGGGTATGTATGACATCAGTGAGAAGTGAGCGGACTAGATGACTGGGGCCTGGGTATGTATGACATCAGTGAGAAGTGAACGGCCTAGTAGTCTGGGGCCAGGGATTTATGACATCAGTGAAAAGTTAGCGGACTAGTAGACTGGGGCCGGGGATGTATGACATCAGTTAAAAGTGAGCGGATTAGTAGACTGGCACGGGGTACGTATGACATCAGTTGGAAGTGTGCGGTCTAGTAGACTTGGGCCAGGTATGTATGACATCTTTTAACGTGAGCGTACTAGTATACTGGGGCCAGGTATATATGACATCAGTGAGAAGTTTGCGGACTAGTAGACTGGGGCGGGGTATGTATGACATCAGTGAAAAGTGTGCGGACTAGTAGACTGGGGCCGGGTATGTATGACATCACTGAAAATTGTGCGGACTAGTAGACTGGGGCCGGGTATGTATGACATCAGTGAGAAGTGAACGGACTAGTAGACTGGGGCCAGGTATGTATGACATCAGTGAAAAGTGTGCGGACTAGTAGACTGGGGCCGTGTATGTATGACATCAGTGAGAAGTGTGCGGAATAGTAGACTGGGGCCGGGTATGTATGACATCTTTTAATATGAGCGGACTAGTAGACTGGGGCGGGGTATGTATGCCATCAGTGAAAAGTGTGCGGTCAAGTAGACTTGGGCCGGGGATGTATGACATCAGTGAAAGTGAACGGACTAGTAGACTGGGGCCGAAAATGTATGACATAAGTGAAAGTAAACGGACTAGTAGACTGGGGCCTGGGTATGTATGGCATCAGTGAGAAGTGAACGGACTAGTAGACTGGGGCTGGGGATGTAGTCAGTTAAAAGTGAGCGGATTAGTAGACTGGCACGGGGTACGTATGACATCAGTGGGAAGTGTGCGGTTTAGTAGACTTGGGCCAGGTATGTATGACATCTTTTAACGTGAACGGACTAGTATACTGGGGCCAGGTATGTATGACATCAGTGAGAAGTGTGTGGACTAGTAGACTGGGGCCAGGTATGTATGACATCAGTGAAAAGTGTGCGGACTAGTAGACTGGGGCCGGGTATGTATGACATCAGTGAAAATTGTGCGGACTAGTAGACTGGGGCCGGGTATGTATGACATCAGTGAGAAGTGAACGGACTAGTAGACTGGGGCCAGGTATGTATGACATCAGTGAAAAGTGTGCGGACAAGTAGACTGGGGCCGTGTATGTATGACATCAGTGAAAAGTGTGCGGAATAGTAGACTGGGGCCGGGTATGTATGACATCTTTTAATGTGAGCGGACTAGTAGACTGGGGCGGGGTATGTATGACATCAGTGAAAAGTGTGCGGTCTAGTAGACTTGGGCCGGGGATGTATGACATCAGTGAAAGTGAACGGACTAGTAGACTGGGGCGGGGTATGTATGCCATCAGTGAGAAGTGAACGGACTAGAAGGCTGGGGCCTGGGTATGTATGACATCAGTGAGAAGTGAGCGGACTAGATGACTGGGGCCTGGGTATGTATGACATCAGTGAGAAGTGAACGGCCTAGTAGTCTGGGGCCAGGGATTTATGACATCAGTGAAAAGTTAGCGGACTAGTAGACTGGGGCCGGGGATGTATGACATCAGTTAAAAGTGAGCGGATTAGTAGACTGGCACGGGGTACGTATGACATCAGTTGGAAGTGTGCGGTCTAGTAGACTTGGGCCAGGTATGTATGACATCTTTTAACGTGAGCGTACTAGTATACTGGGGCCAGGTATATATGACATCAGTGAGAAGTTTGCGGACTAGTAGACTGGGGCCAGGTATGTATGACATCAGTGAAAAGTGTGCGGACTAGTAGACTGGGGCCGGGTATGTATGACATCACTGAAAATTGTGCGGACTAGTAGACTGGGGCCGGGTATGTATGACATCAGTGAGAAGTGAACGGACTAGTAGACTGGGGCCAGGTATGTATGACATCAGTGAAAAGTGTGCGGACTAGTAGACTGGGGCCGTGTATGTATGACATCAGTGAGAAGTGTGCGGAATAGTAGACTGGGGCCGGGTATGTATGACATCTTTTAATATGAGCGGACTAGTAGACTGGGGCGGGGTATGTATGCCATCAGTGAAAAGTGTGCGGTCAAGTAGACTTGGGCCGGGGATGTATGACATCAGTGAAAGTGAACGGACTAGTAGACTGGGGCCGAAAATGTATGACATAAGTGAAAGTAAACGGACTAGTAGACTGGGGCCTGGGTATGTATGGCATCAGTGAGAAGTGAACGGACTAGTAGACTGGGGCTGGGGATGTAGTCAGTTAAAAGTGAGCGGATTAGTAGACTGGCACGGGGTACGTATGACATCAGTGGGAAGTGTGCGGTCTAGTAGACTTGGGCCAGGTATGTATGACATCTTTTAACGTGAACGGACTAGTATACTGGGGCCAGGTATGTATGACATCAGTGAGAAGTGTGTGGACTAGTAGACTGGGGCCAGGTATGTATGACATCAGTGAAAAGTGTGCGGACTAGTAGACTGGGGCCGGGTATGTATGACATCAGTGAAAATTGTGCGGACTAGTAGACTGGGGCCGGGTATGTATGACATCAGTGAGAAGTGAACGGACTAGTAGACTGGGGCCAGGTATGTATGACATCAGTGAAAAGTGTGCGGACAAGTAGACTGGGGCCGTGTATGTATGACATCAGTGAAAAGTGTGCGGAATAGTAGACTGGGGCCGGGTATGTATGACATCTTTTAATGTGAGCGGACTAGTAGACTGGGGCCGGGTATGTATGACATCAGTGAAAAGTGTGCGGTCTAGTAGACTTGGGCCGGGGATGTATGACATCAGTGAAAGTGAACGGACTAGTAGACTGGGGCGGGGTATGTATGCCATCAGTGAGAAGTGAACGGACTAGAAGGCTGGGGCCTGGGTATGTATGACATCAGTGAGAAGTGAGCGGACTAGATGACTGGGGCCTGGGTATGTATGACATCAGTGAGAAGTGAACGGCCTAGTAGTCTGGGGCCAGGGATTTATGACATCAGTGAAAAGTTAGCGGACTAGAAGACTTGGGCCTGGGTATGTATGACATCATTCAGAAGTGTGCGGACTAGTAGACTGGCGCTGGGTATGTATGACATCAGTAAAAGTAAACTTACTAGTAGATTGGGCCTGGGTATGTATGACATCAGTGAGAAGTGAGCGGACTAGTAGACTGGGGCCAGGGATGTATGACATCAGTGAGAAGTGAGCGGACTAGAAGACTGGGGCTGGGTAAGTATGACATCAATGAAATTAAACGGACTAGTAGACTGGGGCCTGGGTATGTATGGCATCAGTGAGAAGTGAACGGACTAGTAGACTGGGGCTGGGGATGTATGACATCAGTTAAAGGTGCATCCATTGTGTTTCATAAAATTTTATTTGGCTTTAATCCGTTCCAACACACCTTATGTGATGTTTACAATACAAATAAATTCACTTATCTTGCATATTCATCCCCAATCGCCAAACATATCATATTTACTATTTTCCAATTAAAATCGAGTAACATCATTATGCATGCGTAGAAACCGAAAGCGAACGTCCTATTTATATGCACAGTAGTTATATGACCTATTGAACATTATTAACCCAATTTTGTTATTTTGTCTGGTGTAAATAAGATTCAAAAATTACGTTTGACTCTGTGGCGCGCGCCACAGGCGGTGCATTGTCCGGTTTTTCGATCAGAAATCACTACTTTTACCTTCATATCATAGTCCAGTATCATTACAATGGTTGTTTTCGGTAACAGTTGGTACTTCTCGATAAAATAAGACCATTTACAACGTTTGTCATATTTGACCCCCAACAACACAATGGATGTACCTTTAAAATTGAGCGGATTAGTGGACTAGCACGGGGTACGTATGACATCAGTGGGAAGTGTGCGGTTAAGTAGACATGGGCCAGGTATGTATGACATCTTTTAACGTGAGCGGACTAGTATACTGGGGCCAGGTATGTATGACATCAGTGAGAAGTGTGCGGACTAGTAGACTGGGGCCAGGTATGTATGACATCAGTGAAAAGTGTGCGGACTAGTAGACTGGGGCCGGGTATGTATGACATCAGTGAAAATTGTGCGGACTAGTAGACTGGGGCCGGGTATGTATGACATCAGTGAGAAGTGAACGGACTAGTAGACTGGGGCCAGGTATGTATGACATCAGTGAAAAGTGTGCGAACTAGTAGACCGGGTCCGTGTATGTATGACATCAGTGAGAAGTGTGCGGAATAGTTGACTGGGGCCGTGTATGTATGACATCTTTTAATGTGAGCGGACTAGTAGACTGGGGCGGGGTATGTATGACATCAGTGAAAAGTGTGCGGTCAAGTAGACTTGGGCCGGGGATGTATGACATCAGTGAAAGTGAACGGACTAGTAGACTGGGGCCGAGTATGTATGACATCAATGAAAGTGAACAGACTAGTAGACTGGGGTTGGGTATGTATGACATCAGTGAGAAGTGAGCGGACTAGTATACTGGGGCTGGGTATGTATGACATCAGTGAAAGTGAACGGACTAGTAGACTGGGGCGGGGTATGTATGACATCAGTGAAAGTGAACGGACTAGTAGACTGGGCGGGGTATGTATGACATCAGTGAAAGTGAACGGACTAGTAGACTGGGGCCGAGTATGTATGACATCAGTGAAAGTGAACAGACTAGTAGACTGGGGTTGGGTATGTATGACATCAGTGAGAAGTGTGCGGACTAGTAGACTTGGGCCGGGTATGTATGACATCAGTGAGAAGTGAACGGACTAGTAGACTGGGCGGGGTATGTATGACATCAGTGAGAAGTGTGCGGACTAGAAGACTGGGGCTGGGTATCTATGACATCAGTGAGAAGTGAACGGACTGGTAGACTGGGGCGGGGTATGTATGACATCAGTGAGAAGTGAGCAGACTAGTAGACCGGGGCCGGGTATGTATGACATCAATGAGAAGTGTGCAGACTAGTAGACTGGGGCGGGGTATGTATGACATCAGTGAAAAAGAACAGACTAGTAGACTGGGGCCGGGTATGTATGACATCAGTGAAAGAGAACGGACTAGTAGACTGGGGCTGGGTATGTATGACATCATTGAGAAGTGTGCGGACTAGTAGACTGGGGCCGGGTATGTATGACATCAGTGAAAAGTGTGCGGACTAGTAGACTGGGGCGGGGTATGTATGACATCAGTGAAAAGTGTGCGGACTAGTAGACTTGGGCCGGGTATGTATGAAATCAGTGAAAGTGAATGGACTAGTAGACTGGGGCTGGGTATGTATGACATCAGTGAAAGTGAACGGACAAGTAGACTGGGGCCGGGTATGTATGACATCAGTGAAAGTGAACGGACTAGTAGACTGGGGCCGGGTATGTATGACATCAGTGAGAAGTGAGCGGACTAGTAGACCGGGGCGGGGTATGTATGACATCAATGAGAAGTGTGCGGACTAGTAGACTGGGGCCGGGTATGTATGACATCAGTGAGAAGTTTGCGGACTAGTAGACTGAGGCCGGGTATGTATGACATCAGTGAAAGTGAACGGACAAGTAGACTGGGGCCGGGTATGTATGACATCAGTGAAAGTGAACGGACTAGTAGACTGGGGCCGGGTATGTATGACATCAGTGAAAGTGAAAGGACTAGTAGACTGGGGCCGGGTATGAATGACATCAGTGAGAAGTGAGCGGACTAGTAGACCGGGGCTGGGTATGTATGACATCAATTAGAAGTGTGCGGACTAGTAGACTGGGGCCGGGTATGTATGACATCAGTGAGAAGTGTGCGGACTAGTAGACTGAGGCCGGGGTTGTATGACATCAGTGAGAAGTGAACGGACTAGTAGACGGGGGCGGGGTATATATGACATCATTGAGAAGTGTGCCGACTAGTAGACTTTGGCCGGGTATGTATGACATCGGTGAGAAGTGAACGGACTAGTAGACCGGGCGGGGTATGTATGACATCAGTGAGAAGTGTGCGGACTAAAAGACTGGGGCTGGGTATCTATGACATCGGTGAGAAGTGAACGGACTAGTAGACTGGGGCCGGGTATGTATGACATCAGTGAGAAGTGTGCGGAATAGTAGACTGGGGCCGGGTATGTATGACATCAGTGAGAAGTGTGCGGAATAGTAGACTGGGGCCGGGTATGTATGACATCTTTTAATGTGAGCGGACTAGTAGACTGGGGCGGGGTATGTATGACATCAGTGAAAAGTGTGCGGACTAGTAGACTTGGGCCGGGTATGTATGAAATCAGTGAAAGTGAATGAACTAGTAGACTGGGGCTGGGTATGTATGACATCAGTGAAAGTGAACAGACTAGTAGACTGGGGTTGGGTATGTATGACATCAGTGAGAAGTGAGCGCACTAGTATACTGGGGCTGGGTATGTATGACATCAGTGAAAGTGAACGGACTAGTAGACTGGGGCGGGGTATGTATGACATCAGTGAAAGTGAACGGACTAGTAGACTGGGGCCTGGGTATGTATGACATCAGTGAGAAGTGTGCGGACTAGTAGACTGGGGCCGGGTATGTATGACATCAGTGAGAAGTGTGCGGACTAGTAGACTTGGGCCGGGTATGTATGACATCAGTGAAAAGTGAACGGACTAGTAGACTGGGCGGGCTATGTATGACATCAGTGAGAAGTGTGCGGACTAGAAGACTGGGGCTGGGTATCTATGACATCAGTGAGAAGTGAAGGGACTGGTAGACTGGGGCCGGGTATGTATGACATCAGTGAAAAAGAACAGACTAGTAGACTGGGGCCGGGTATGTATGACATCAGTGAAAGAGAACGGACTAGTAGACTGGGGCTGGGTATGTATGACATCATTGAGAAGTGTGCGGACTAGTAGACTGGGGCCGGGTATGTATGACATCAGTGAAAAGTGTGCGGACTAGTAGACTGGGGCGGGGTATGTATGACATCAGTGAAAAGTGTGCGGACTAGTAGACTTGGGCCGGGTATGTATGAAATCAGTGAAAGTGAATGGACTAGTAGACTTGGGCTGGGTATGTATGACATCAGTGAAAGTGAACGGACAAGTAGACTGGGGCCGGGTATGTATGACATCAGTGAAAGTGAACGGACTAGTAGACTGGGGCCGGGTATGTATGACATCAGTGAGAAGTGAGCGGACTAGTAGACCGGGGCGGGGTATGTATGACATCAATGAGAAGTGTGCGGACTAGTAGACTGGGGCCGGGTATGTATGACATCAGTGAGAAGTTTGCGGACTAGTAGACTGAGGCCGGGTATGTATGACATCAGTGAAAGTGAACGGACAAGTAGACTGGGGCCGGGTATGTATGACATCAGTGAAAGTGAACGGACTAGTAGACTGGGGCCGGGTATGTATGACATCAGTGAAAGTGAAAGGACTAGTAGACTGGGGCCGGGTATGTATGACATCAGTGAGAAGTGAGCGGACTAGTAGACCGGGGCTGGGTATGTATGACATCAATGAGAAGTGTGCGGACTAGTAGACTGGGGCCGGGTATGTATGACATCAGTGAGAAGTGTGCGGACTAGTAGACTGAGGCCGGGGTTGTATGACATCAGTGAGAAGTGAACGGACTAGTAGACTGGGGCGGGGTATATATGACATCATTGAGAAGTGTGCCGACTAGTAGACTTTGGCCGGGTATGTATGACATCGGTGAGAAGTGAACGGACTAGTAGACTGGGGCCGGGTATGTATGACATCAGTGAGAAGTGAGCGGACTAGTAGACCGGGGCGGGGTATGTATGACATCAATGAGAAGTGTGCGGACTAGTAGACTGGGGCCGGGTATGTATGACATCAGTGAGAAGTGTGCGGACTAGTAGACTGAGGCCGGGTATGTATGACATCAGTGAGAAGTGAACGGACTAGTAGACTGGGGCGGGGTATATATGACATCATTGAGAAGTGTGCCGACTAGTAGACTTTGGCCGGGTATGTATGACATCGGTGAGAAGTGAACGGACTAGTAGACCAGGCGGGGTATGTATGACATCAGTGAGAAGTGTGCGGACTAAAAGACTGGGGCTGGGTATCTATGACATCGGTGAGAAGTGAACGGACTAGTAGACTGGGGCCGGGTATGTATGACATCAGTGAGAAGTGTGCGGAATAGTAGACTGGGGCCGGGTATGTATGACATCAGTGAGAAGTGTGCGGAATAGTAGACTGGGGCCGGGTATGTATGACATCTTTTAATGTGAGCGGACTAGTAGACTGGGGCGGGGTATGTATGACATCAGTGAAAAGTGTGCGGACTAGTAGACTTGGGCCGGGTATGTATGAAATCAGTGAAAGTGAATGAACTAGTAGACTGGGGCTGGGTATGTATGACATCAGTGAAAGTGAACAGACTAGTAGACTGGGGTTGGGTATGTATGACATCAGTGAGAAGTGAGCGCACTAGTATACTGGGGCTGGGTATGTATGACATCAGTGAAAGTGAACGGACTAGTAGACTGGGGCGGGGTATGTATGACATCAGTGAAAGTGAACGGACTAGTAGACTGGGGCCTGGGTATGTATGACATCAGTGAGAAGTGTGCGGACTAGTAGACTGGGGCCGGGTATGTATGACATCAGTGAGAAGTGTGCGGACTAGTAGACTTGGGCCGGGTATGTATGACATCAGTGAAAAGTGAACGGACTAGTAGACTGGGCGGGCTATGTATGACATCAGTGAGAAGTGTGCGGACTAGAAGACTGGGGCTGGGTATCTATGACATCAGTGAGAAGTGAACGGACTGGTAGACTGGGGCCGGGTATGTATGACATCAGTGAAAGTGAACGGACTAGTAGACTGGGGCGGGGTATGTATGACATCAGTGAGAAGTGAGAGGACTAGTATACTGGGGCTGGATATGTTTGACATCAGTGAAAAGTGAACGGACTAGTAGACTGGGGCGGGGTATGTATGACATCAGTGAAAGTGAACTGACTGGTAGACTGGGGCGGGGTATGTATGACATCAGTGAGAAGTGAGCAGACTAGTAGACCGGGGCAGGGTATGTATGACATCAATGAGAAGTGTGCGGACTAGTAGACTGGGGCCGGGTATGTATGACATCAGTGAGAAGTGTGCGGACTAGTAGACTGGGGCCGGGTATGTATGACATCAGTGAGAAGTGTGCGGACTAGTAGACTTGGGCCGGGTATGTATGACATCAGTGAGAAGTGAACGGACTAGTAGACATGGCGGGGTATGTATGACATCAGTGAGAAGTGTGCGGACTAGAAGACTGGGGCTGGGTATCTATGACATCAGTGAGAAGTGAACGGACTGGTAGACTGGGGCGGGGTATGTATGACATCAGTGAGAAGTGAGCAGACTAGTAGACCGGGACGGGGTATGTATGACATCAATGACAAGTGTGCGGACTATTAGACTTGGGCGGGGTATGTATGACATCAGTGAAAAAGAACAGACTAGTAGACTGGGGCCGGGTATGTATGACATCAGTGAATGTGAACGGACTAGTAGACTGGGGCTGGGTATGTATGACATCATTGAGAAGTGTGCAGACTAGTAGACTGGGGCGGGGTATGTATGACATCAGTGAAAAGTGTGCGGACTAGTAGACTTGGGCCGGGTATGTATGAAATCAGTGAAAGTGAATGGACTAGTAGACTGGGGCTGGGTATGTATGACATCAGTGAAAGTGAACGGACTAGTAGACTGGGGCCGGGTATGTATGACATCAGTGAAAGTGAACTGACTGGTAGACTGGGGCGGGGTATGTATGACATCAGTGAGTAGTGAGCGGACTAGTATACTGGGGCTGGGTATGTTTGACATCAGTGAAAAATGAACGGACTAGTAGACTGGGGCTGGGTATGCATGACATCAGTGAAAGTGAACGGACTGGTAGACTGGGGCGGGGTATGTATGACATCAGTGACAAATGAGCAGACTAGTAGACCGGGGCGGGGTATGTATGACATCAATGAGAAGTGTGCGGACTAGTAGACTGGGGCGGGGTATGTATGACATCAGTGAGAAGTGTACGGACTAGTAGACTGGGGCCGGGTATGTATGACATCAGTGAGAAGTACGCGGACTAGTAGACTGGGGCCGGGTATGTATGACATCAGTGAGAAGTGAACGGACTAGTAGACTGGGGCGGGGTTATATGACATCAGTGAGAAGTGTGCGAACTAGTAGACTTGGGCCGGGTATGTATGACATCAGTGAGAAGTGAACGGACTAGTAGACTGGGCGGGGTATGTATGACATCAGTGAGAAGTGTGCGGACTAGAAGACTCGGGCCGGGAATATATGACATCAGTGAGAAGTGATCGGACTAGTAGACTGGGGCCAGGTATGTATGACATCAGTGAGAAGTGTGCGGGGTAGTAGACTGGGGCGGGGTATGTATGACATCAGTGAGAAGTGTGCGGACTAGTAGACTGGGGCCGGGGATGTATGACATCGGTGGAAGTGAACGGGCTAGTAGACTGGGGCCGGGTATGTATGACATCAGTGAGAAGTGAACGGACTAGTACACTGGGGCGGGGTATATATGACATCAGTGAGAAGTGTGCGAACTAGTAGACTTGGGCCGGGTATGTATGACATCAGTGAGAAGTGAACGGACTAGTAGACTGGGCGGGGTATGTATGACATCAGTGAAAAGTGTGCGGACTAGAAGACTGGGGCCGGGAATCTATGACATCAGTGAGAAGTGTGCCGACTAGTAGACTTTGGCCGGGTATGTATGACATCAGTGAGAAGTGTGCGGACGAGAAGACTGCGGCTGGGTATCTATGACATCAGTGAGAAGTGAACGGACTAGTGGACTTGGGCCGGGTATGTATGACATCAGTGAGAAGTGTGCGGAATAGTAGACTAGGGCCGGGTATGTATGACATCTTTTAATGTGAGCGGACTAGTAGACTGGGGTGGGTATGTATGGCATCAGTGAAAAGTGTGCGGACTAGTAGACTTGGGCCGGGTATGTATGAAATCAGTGAAAGTGAATGGACTAGTAGACTGGGGCTGGGTATGTATGGCATCAGTGAGAGTGAACGGACTAGTAGACTGGGGCCGGGTATGTATGACATCAGTGAAAGTGAACGGACTAGTAGACTGGGGCCGGGTATGTATGACATCAGTGAAAGTGAACGGACTAGTAGACTGGGGCGGGGTATATATGACATCAGTGAGAAGTGTGCGAACTAGTAGACTTGGGCCGGGTATGTATGACATCAGTGAGAAGTGAACGGACTAGTAGACTGGGCGGGGTATGTATGACATCAGTGAGAAGTGTGCGGACTAGAAGACTCGGGCCGGGAATATATGACATCAGTGAGAAGTGATCGGACTAGTACACTGGGGCGGGGTATATATGACATCAGTGAGAAGTGAGCGAACTAGTAGACTTGGGCCGGGTATGTATGACATCTTTTAATGTGAGCGGACTAGTAGACTGGGGTGGGTATGTATGGCATCAGTGAAAAGTGTGCGGACTAGTAGACTTGGGCCGGGTATGTATGAAATCAGTGAAAGTGAATGGACTAGCAGACTGGGGCTGGGTATGTATGGCATCAGTGAGAGTGAACGGACTAGTAGACTGGGGCCGGGTATGTATGACATCAGTGAAAGTGAACGGACTAGTAGACTGGGGCCGGGTATGTATGACATCAGTGAAAGTGAACGGACTAGTAGACTGGGGCGGGGTATATATGACATCAGTGAGAAGTGTGCGAACTAGTAGACTTGGGCCGGGTATGTATGACATCAGTGAGAAGTGAACGGACTAGTAGACTGGGCGGGGTATGTATGATATCAGTGAGAAGTGTGCGGACTAGAAGACTCGGGCCGGGAATATATGACATCAGTGAGAAGTGATCGGACTAGTACACTGGGGCGGGGTATATATGACATCAGTGAGAAGTGTGCGAACTAGTAGACTTGGGCCGGGTATGTATGACATCAGTGACATCAGTGAGAACCTATTTCTGATTTCAAAATTGGATCAAAGAATTAATGTGGTTCATGACCTTGGCCGTTGATCACTTTTCATTGTGTATATGAATCATGCAATGACTCAAAGTGTTCATTGTTAAGCATGCTGTGACCTTGACCTTTGACAGATTTTAGCGAAAACCTTTTCAAATCATGTTCTTTCTCAATAGTTGATATATACCAAGTAAGAACTTGATAGCACAAACATTTTTCAAGGTATCTTGTTTTAGAAGGATTTTGGTAGCGATTTCAAAACTCATTACCTTGACATTTGACCTTGAATGTGAGCATGTCAAAATAATTCCCCAGGTCTATAGGAAAGAAGCTATGTAAATGAGGTGTTAATACCGTCTTGGAAAAAAGTATTTAATGATTTTAGAACTGGTCAACATGACCATACCTCGTGACCTTGACCTTTGATCTTCAAGGTTACACAATCAATGATCACTTTCATCGTGTATAACAATCATGTAATGATTCAAAGTGTTAATAGTTGAAATAAGACATATTCGCAAATGCATGCCTAAGTTGTGACCTCGCTGTGATTTGACCTTTGACGGATGTTAGCGAAAACCCTTTCAAATCTCCATAGTTGATATACACCAAATAAGAGCCTGATAGCACAAATATTAAGTCGTGTTTACAAGCGATTTCAGAACTCGTGACCTTAACATTTGACCTTGAATTTGAACATGTCAAAAAAATTTCCCAGGGGTATAAGTATGCAGTATCAAAACCTTCTAGAAAAAAGTTATAGCCAATACAAAACGCGGCGGCGGCGGTGACGACGGCGGAAACTGCACAACAACTGATAGCAGCTCCTACTAAGTCGGGACTGCTAATAAAAGCACATATGTATGATACTATCTCAAACCATTTTAATTCATTAAAACAATTCATTAAACAATGTGTTTAAAACGAGACTTATGTGACGTATATATATATATCATTTTACAAAGTAAAATAAATACAATTCAACAAATGTTTGACTACATTGTGATGATTGTCTAACTGGTAGGCCTCTTCAAACACAAAATCGAGTACAACAAATAATTAGATAATAATGACGTTTATAATTGAAATTCCATGATCGTTTTTATTTTTGAATTGCCCGTTATTCATTCAAAAACATATTGTAGTCTAAAAAATACACTCCGCTCGATTGGATAAAAGAACATATCGAAAATCAGCGACAACTCCGAAATAAATTACTCCTACAGACGCCCAAATACCCATTCTATCGGAAACTTGCAATGTCAAAAGTTGTTATTATGATTTAAACGAATTATCGACGAAACTCGACAAATCGCTCAAGGATTTCATTGAAGCAACTCCTGTGTATGACGTCACATTGCTAACGAACGATAAGCTTCACTTGATCGGCCCGGCGAAAGTGTTTCAAGAGTAGGATAATTTGCAGGCGAATTTCAGTCACTTTGAACGGCGATATATTGTTAAGCAGGTGACGCTTCGAAATAATATTTTGTGTTTTGTTTACTTGAAAGTATTGTCTATATAAATACATGAATTAACATCGAAAAAAACAGAGAGATTATATTATCTTTAATAGCTTAAAAATTATTTAAGATATTTTCACAAAACCTTCACCATAATAATTCCACTTGATTCGGACTAGGACGTCTTTAATTAATTTCTTTTCATTAATGACAATACGTACATTTATGTGTGATAGCTCATTTGAATGCTCAATAAAGATCTAAAAAGGTTAACGAGACAGAATTTTCAATTTCGTCCTAAAACCTGACTAATCTGCTCTTGCCAAAAAAACTTTGTTCGGCTTCATGTTCTAATGGACATAACTCTGGAAACTGGAATTTTCTGAAAACTAATTATTGAACTCAATTCCCCATTAACTGAAAATCAAATCCACTCCAGAACAGTGTCAGATCAGAACAGTTGATAGTTTTATTTCAATAATGACATTTACAAAAACGATTCTAAATTGTGTAATTTTGAGACTTTAAAAGGGATATTTTGTTTGGAGAATTGTTTATACTAAAACCGTTAAAGATATCAACCTGATGGATAACCCGTTTGAAGCTTCTGTTTCATTTTCATAAAGACAATAGCTTTCAAACATGTATCTTTGATGGTTTATGCTTGACAGGAAGTTACAAAAGCAAGTTGCACATTTCCTTTTTTTAAATGGGCAATTTCATCAAATTTAAAAAATAATAACTGCTTAACAAATAATGTTATTCAAATATTGTTTACATAGACGTGTATGTAAATTTAAGAAGTACAACTTTATGTTCAATGTGATTGTTCAACATTGGACAACATTGTCTAGGGGTCCAAACACATGCATTTTCCAGTACTGATAATACGCGAATTTTCCTGTTTTTAAAATGTGTTTAACTTGGAGAATTTTCGTTCGAAAACTACTGAAGATAGAGAGATGATTTATCGGTCTTTTTAGAGCAGAGAAACTGATTAATAAAGGGGGTTTAAGTCAAACATGGGGCTCAAGGTCAAGCATAAGTCTTGAAGACCTAGGTATTTACCCTAGTTTATACTTGAAAACATCTGCTTGGGTTACCAAACCAATTAATGCAAAATAAATTACAGCTCGGCACCGGGTCATTATTTACTACATACATCCGAACAATGTCTACGTTTCAAGTCTCCCACTTTATACCCAGGTCCAGTCCTAGCGGTGTTACTCCTGTTGAGATCTGCCCCGGCACCATCAGATGTAACCCTTTCGCCCGCTACCGAACTGCTAACGGGAGCTGCAACAACCTCCGCAACCCACAGTGGGGCATGAGCTTTATTCCAATGAGAAGATTTCTTCAACCCCAGTATGACGATGGTAAACTTAATATTCGCTTCAGAATTTTAAAAGCTAAAGGGATGACTTACCCGATTTAACATTCCATAAATCTAATCTACTATAAACAGTATACATGTAGATAGCACCTGAAATCGTACGCGTGTAGGATGAAACTCAAGGTTTTTTCTGGTGTGACGTTGCAGGTATATTCATGCCTCGAACCCGAGGTAGAGACGGCTCAGCCCTGAGGAGCGCCCGAGGGATCAGTCGAGTTCTGCACACAGCAGACACAGGAAGCGGCACGGAGCTTAGGTCTGTCTCACACATGGCCATGCAGTGGGCACAGTTCCTAGATCATGATATCACCAGCGCTCCTATTCAAAAAGGTATTATTACCTACGTACTACTTAGTGAATGAGATCATAACAATCATAACATCACAAATGTATTATACCACCTTCAAGTAATTTGATTGGCTAACCATGACCTTCGACATTGCCTGGACTACTTTATTCATTTATGAACCGAACGTGCATCATTCCTTCATGAACTTCCAGCATCACTTTTCACTTAGGCCTTTCACATCCTTCAGGTCCTTAATGGAATTGTACACACTATAGTGATTGACTCTACCGATTAATAAACAAAATATCATAGCTGGAGCAGAATAATAAGATACGAAAGTTGAGAATGCAGCAAGAGGTTTGACCGCTGTCACTGTCAGTGTTGGTAAATGATAACGAGACTTCTCAGTCGCATGGGGTGTCCCTCATGGAATAATTTTGGACAGTGCAACATTATTTCACGAGTTGCAGACTCAATTGTAGTCTTACACTCAGAATATGAAAAAAGTATTTATTCTGAAAATATCACCATCTTATTAAATATTGAAAAGGAGACTGTGAGCTCCTTTTCAATATATATATATATATATATATATATATATATATATATATATATATATATATATATATATATATATATATATATAGGAGTCTAAGTGTTAGACTTACTCAATTGCGTCACGGATAGAAGGACGTATAACATGTGTAACGTCATGGTACATCGTTAAAGCATGCAGTTATCTCCCTATCAACCAGAGAAGCGCACTTAAAATCATAACAAAGGCATCATTATGTGGCTACAACACAATTATAAGTCTATAACATTTCACGAACCACTGTTATAACAGTTGAATAAATGACACTTCAGTGCACTATAATATAAAATAAACCTTGGTGACTATCAATTACTAAACAAACAAAGGTACTAAAGTCAGACAAGAAATTCTAACAGAATATGACATTAAAAACCAATGAAATGGGTCTCAATTATATTATCATTGCTGAATGATTATTCTTTTAAAGTGTTGTCTTGGGGCATGCAAGATTCAAACTATGCAGGTGTCAACCAAATGTTATAAATCTTCTGTCAGTATTCTGTTTTGATAAAAAATATAAACTGAAATTAACACGAGTTAGCTGTCAAACATCTTTCAAACGTTTCTGAATTAAATCTTTAATACATCTTTAAATTTTAACGATATCATTTTACACGGAGTCAACAAAATAATGCTCGTTCAAACGTAAACAAACTGTCAATGACCTTGAACTTTCACGTTTACCCATAATTCCACGTCAAATCAATTCCAACTTACAATCAAATTGTCTAAAAACATTGCTCAACATTCTCCAAACGTCTAAAACAATATACTCAATCATAATGTTCATCAATTTCAAACTTTTGTTTGTAATGTAGGGAAACGTGGGAATTGTGCAAAGCGCGTTAATAAAAATAAAAATATATTATAAGCAACTTCTAACATTTTAACGCTACGAGAAATCTATGAATTCTAAATAAACCTATGCGTTTGCAAACTGACAAATACTACAGAAATAGTTATAGCAGTTTGAGAAACATTAAAACTAATTTATAAATAGTTTACATATCTGGAATACCACAAATAAAGGTTCATTATAGTTCCAAAAATAGACCAATGTTAAGGTCATTCAATATGGACGTCTCACTAGATCAAACGATGTTTCGAAACACACTTGATATTATCTAAAATCCCTGGTACGTCAAATCCAGTGCATCTCATGTTATAATTCTTGCGCGATCTGATGCACCAAATATTGGGCTTTGTAAATCGGTCGCTATTACAATGTAGCTGACAGGATATTATAAAGTATTTTATAATATTTTTTTTCAAGCGAATATTTTATCATTTTGGTGGGCTACCCAAATGGCTCACATGAGCAATGTGCTAATATTTTAGGCTTTGAAAAATCATATCCTTGTTATTATCCGTTCGATTTTTACGTTTAATGGTTTGTTTTAAAGACAAATGTATTGGCTTTGACGTGGTATATAACATTGAATGATAATATGATGACAACATTCGGAAATATAATTTCAAACGGACATGGGGTGTTGACCCCGTTACATCCCTTTACTTTTGTATAGTATATGAGGCTGGATCGTCGACTTCATATTCTTTGTAATCGCTAGTTTCGACAATACAAGCCCCTGTGTTCGCGAGTACGCGCGAACTCGTTGTCGTTCAGAAGCGGTATTCGCGGACCTAACACGCCTCCGCTCACTAGATTCAGTACAAGGTCACATCAGCTAACCTTTCAGAGACCTATGACCTTCCAATCAAACGCGAGATGGCCGAAACCAATTAACCAATCAGACATCGGCTACCTTTACGGTTTGGTGAGTCTTTATTGGAAAATTAAGTTTACTTAATTAACCTAATACTTTTCAATAAACACAATATGCGATAGTACGCGTGGAAAAGTATCCTACACAAATTGATTGTACAAACATTATACAGGCTATGTTGTTGTGTTTGTACGCGAACTAAATCAATATGATGATGCTTTTACACACCCAACAATTAACCAGACAACTGTATAAGCAATGTATGCTTCATCGAGGCCTTACTGGAAATCTTTAATGCTGTTATTTCTCTCAAGCGATGCTTCTTTAATAGCGTTAAGTCATACCAGCTCGCGTTGAAAAGTATTCTAGTTCTTATATCGATGGAATGGTAGTATTAATTCGCTAATCCCCTTTCATTTTCTGTTCCCCTACACATATTATCAGAAATAAGATGTTTTAGAGTGCAATAGTTTTATATTGTATAATTTTGACTTGTATTGGAGCAGCTAAATGACAACATTATATTATGATCTTTAGGTTTTAATGATGCTTCTATCGAGTGTTGCCCAGAAGAGTTGACATTTGCTGCCAGATCAGCTGGTCTCAACAACACTGACAGGTAAGACTTGCTTGATTATGCCTATGAAAGAACAGGTGTCCCAGATGTTAGCATGCTAACTATTTGTGGCTGTCTGAAGCCAGTACCCCTGTTCATGTGACGATGTTGATCCAATTCTGTCTTCAGAATATATAGTAAACCTACTTTTAACAAACTTTTCACCAATTTCTAACAGGAAACAAGTCTAAATTCAAAATGTCTCTATAGTAGCAAGCACAACTAAATTTAATCGCTCGTGCTCGGTTACCACATTCTCTTCTAACAGAGGTTACTCCCTTCAGAATTCCGACCCTAACCTCTGTTCCACATGGCCTGAATTTCAAGGCTCCAACAAAATCCCCTAGCAGGAATAGGGAAACCTCTTACTGCATCCCTGCTTCTTAACCACCTTTCAGCGGCCATGTCGACCGAGTGACTTCAAAGATCTAGGCATTTGACCCTTTAAGGGTCTTGGTAATTAGCAAATGTCCTTCGAGTATGTCTGATGTAAATAACACAAATGAACTATACACTTGGAAATTAATTAAGCAACACCCTAGTTTGTGAAATGAAATGTGGTGCTCAGGGATTTTTAGGGTACATTGAACGATTTTATCACCCCAGACACAAGAATTGGTTATTCAGCGACCCATTCACTGAAATAAAAATCCACGATATGTAAAATTTATGAAAATGTTAGGGAAAATGTAAAAGGTACTGAATTTTTTACCTAAAATAAGTTATAACTATCGCCTGGAAGAGAAACTACACTTCAAAATTTAGAATGGCTTATTGTAAACAACCTTTTTTTACTATAGCAAGTCGACATTCACCCACAAAACATCTTTTATTACCCACGTGGTACTTCGTAAAGGGGTTTCATAACAAACTGTTATGGCACATATGTGTCATAACACCTTCAAGTAATTTGATTGGCTAACCATGAACACTGTCTTGACTACTTTATTCATTCATAAAACGAACGTGAATTCATTCATGAGTATTTTACGATAACACTTACAATTAAAATGTATCTCATTCTTCTTGTGATTCAAGAACTCGTACTCACCGCAATGATTGATTTAAATTAATAAGTAACATGTAGACCATGACTAGAGCGGAGCTTATAAGTAAGTTTAGAATGGAGCAATAGTTTTTTACTCTCAATCTTACCGTTGGGAATGACATTGCACCAAACGCTCAGTGAAAATAATGTGTTCGTAATGGTGCACAGTGAATTTATACTCACAGAGCAAAAATAACCGAAAGGAAAGCGATTTCAACAGCGATGTTCATCTAAAACTTACATTCAATGAGGTTGTTTTAGCTTGTTTACTGTCCTCGAGCCGGGAGATGTTATATTACGTACGCTTCCTTCAGCTTGACTAGTGCAACTGGTTTTGCCATACCAAACATCACGGAGTATAGAAAGTTTTGGTTTTAAAAACGTGAATATTTAACGTCGCAATATTATGAACTTGTAGATGCTGTGACAGGGTTGATTTTACTCCGCTGTTCCGTTCCAAAAATATATAAAATATATTTTAAAACACAATAAATCGTATGAAATACATGTTGGTAATAAATAGGATACATAACTCGTTCCCCTTTCATATCAAGTTTATGTCCCTCGTGAAAAAATTTTGGTTTGTCTCTCGCCAAGGCTCGAGACAAAGCAAAATTATTTCACTCGGGACATAAACTTGATATGAAAGGGGGAGCTCGTTATCCTATAATTATCATGCATGATAAGAAGAAGCTAGACAGCCTTGAACTTTCAGTCCCTTTTTTAACGATATTTGAGAACATGACTACAACCATATGATCTGTGAATAAATTTGAGATTATTTGAGTTCAACCTGTTTATTAAAAACTTCTTCTCGCTTTAGATATGACAATACCGTAAGTAGTGACCGTATTTGTCCATTATGACAAGTTAATTGAATTTGACAGTTTCATGATTTTGTGAGTTTGAAGGTGCATACTGCTTTAACGTGTGACTTTTGTTAAAAAGTCAGTTAGTAAAGTGTAATCACTTCACTTGAAAGAATGGAACTATTCACATTACCGCAACAAATCTTGACTTTCATTTCATTTCATAATGGAACTTGGATTTCGACACCAAAATACCAAATTATTGTAACCTTTCGTTTCAACGCTGTTAAATGATTGTTTAACCTCAATTCACTAACAGTTTTCCTGACATATTGTCTTCTTTCAAATTGGAACGATTTTGCTGTTAACACAATTGGTTGTTGCTTAATTAATTTCCAAGTGTATATTTTTGGTATTTGTCTCTGATTTGGTCTTCTTTATATATCAGCATCTTTATGATCAATTGTTTTCACAAAATTAAATAGCTTAATTTTGAGGAAAACACATTAAACAAGAAAACGTCTATCTTATGTTTATTATATCATTATGACTTGTCATTGGCAAATGTCCCTTTTACAACAACGTCGCTGATTGCACAACTAATTGCAACGGGTTTTAGTTTCCGATCCTTCTCCAGGGATATTTCTTCAGGAAAACTCTACCAGGCATCTGCAATTGAGTCTTTGTTTTGAACACACTGACTTGCTACGAAAGGATGGCAAGTTGTTGCATGTACCACAAGGTTTAAACAATGATTTATTCAACGCATGCAAGAAGACTGGACATTGACATTTGGCATAATAGCTTCTGGTTGTCTTAAAGGGAGAGTAGCACGTTTTTTCGGTGAAATAAATCGATGAAATGTATTGGAAAAATAATGTCACCAATAGTAAAACACCCTTCTCTCTTCGGAAAATCAAGTTAAAAAATGCGTGTACATTGTTCCGCAAAGCCATGGGAATCGGTTTTGTAATTCAAAATAATAAAAGTGTTCACAATAAAATGGCCGCCATGCATGTGTTGCTGTATACGCAACACCGTTATCACGATTACTGATAATTGGCTTGTGTAATAAGATGTTTTCCCCTCTAAAGTAAATATAAATGACATGAACTATGATTATAAATGGGAAATTTGAAAAAGAAAATTTGCAAAAAACGTGCTGCTGCCCCTTTAAACCCTACAGCCTGCAAAGTTCTCTAATTTGAGACAAAACCTAAATCGAGTTGTAATGGAGAGTCGCAGGACCATTGTACATATCAGTTTGTAGAACAACTTTCTAGGGCGGGTAAAATTAGGACGACTGTTCCTAGGGTGAGATGTATATCAGCACATTAAGTCCTGGTTGAACGAGGATGCTGATTCTTTAATGATTCCCATCTCATCTCATGAAAGTCCGGTTGACCCAAAACGGATCATCCATTGTCTTAGCCATAATCTACGCACAGTATAATGTGACGTGATGCGCTTCCAGGACTTTGGCTATAGAATATCATGTTTGTAAATCGGTTTCAAATGTCATTTCTCTGATCAAACACTGATCAAATACTGAACAAATACCGAACAGCTACCCTTGTCTGAGTTTTAGTGGTTGTGAGTGCAAGTTAGTTTAGCCAAATGAAGGAATATAGTCATCCTCGGTTACCCATGGTTTTATATATGCTCCGTTACTCTCCACTATATCACCCATGGGAAACCTTATCAGGAGAATCTGTACTCAAATAACCCGCCCTTGGCCAGCGTGACGAAGTCAGTAACCAAAGAAAATGCTCAATTGGATAAGACGGAAATGGTCAAGGGAGATAACCGGTGACGGATGGCTAACACAATGACCTCGCTTGCTTTGAAACGAAGTGATATGAATTGTCATTGGCTCGCAGGTCCAAGCTGCGTAGCAGTTTGATTGGCTGACGCCGGCCAAGGGCGGGTAATTTGAGTACAGATTTTCCTGATAAGGTTTCCCATGGGTGATATAGTGGAGAGTAACGAAGCATATATAAAACCATGGGTAACCGAGGATAGAATATAGTAGAAGTTACATATTCATTTCTTCAGTTTCTTCCTCTTTCAAAAGGCCACCCTGTTTACCTATCGACATCCCTCCGGGCGACAGGAGATTCACAAGGACTTGTATGAACTTTGTCCGTTCAATCCAGATCCATGATGCTAACTGCAGAATATGTAAGTGAAATTAGTCTTACACAGTTCTTTCAGATTGTGAATAATTTAAGCTTCTTAAAATACTACAAATACAAATATAAAAATAAAATACTGAATTGATTTCAAATACCTACATACGTAGTGGGCCCCTAACTACTATTTTAGAGTTGGTAAATGCAAAATGTTTAAAAAGGGGAGGTTTTTTTTCACCCCCTTAATCCCCCATCTGGATCCATCACTGGTCAGTATTGTTATATGATATCCAATGGGATCTTCATTTGCCTTTTCAACTTTTATGATTCAGCTAGCACAACACCAGTAGAACAGATGAACCAACTGACGGCCTATGTGGACGCCTCCCAGGTATACGAATCAGACGAAAAAAGTCAGGCAGAACTCCGTTTGTTTAGGGAAGGTGAGTGACATTACAATTGTTGTGCTATTGCAGAGATAAAGAGATTGGTCATACGACCTCTAAAAGAACTAAAATCGTTTACAAAATCCCATTGCACTAACACAAACACTAAAACGGTGAGTGAATGTTACAATATGGTTGATTCATTAATTAATCCTTAATTACCTAGGTAACCCTCCAACACCTTTTTCGTAAGTTTTGATTTAATCGTCTATTTCTATTACCTGCAATTGATTACTTACTTTAGTACCACCAACTCCATTCAAGAAAGAAAACATAATGATAGCCATCCGCAGGTATCAATAATTAAACAGACCCGTCGTTTTTTTTATTTTCCTTTATTCCAACAAGAGGCACGTCCAGCATGAAGTTCATCAGTAGAACCATTTGGGAACACACCAGAGGACTGCAAATACGCACGTTAAGTGCCATTGTACATGTTAGCCCTATCTGTTCGCATTGACATCCCTTCGTTACTGAGAGTGGTGATAATGCTTATGCCAATGTGATTTTGTCGAAATGTTCAGTATTTGATCCGTGATCCTATCATTAATTTTTAAAGTTTAAAAGTTCACTTATTCTCTACACCAGGGGCAGCTCTCTATGTAAGTGTTGCATGTTCCAGGCTTGCTAAGGACATCACGTGAGAATCCGGAACTGCTTCCAGTTAACGATTCCCCAGAACCTACTTGTGTCACGTTCAAGGAACCTTATCACTGTTTAAGAGCTGGTAAATTGATTCTATTATACTTACTTGTGTCACGCACAGGGCCCCTAACTACAGTTTTAAAGCTGTTAGTGGATTCTCTAATACATATTCGTGTCACGTACAGGGCCTCTAACTACTATTGTAAAGTTGTAAGTGGATTCTCTTATACTTACTTGTGTCAAAGGGCCCCTAACTACTGTTTTAAAGCTGGTAAATGGATTCACCCAAGCAGTTATAATTTCATTTTGCGACCTTTTATAGATGCTAAGATAGGATATGCGTTGGTACCATTCACATTCATATTGTCCTAACTTCCTAATGCGTTCTTATTGAGTTTGATGCTTATTGTCCCTTCATATTTTAAATTACTTATGTTATTCGTTGTACTGACAGTCACAATTGACTCATTGAAGGAGACGAGCGGGTGGATGAACACACAGGGTTGGCCAGCATGCACACTATCTGGCTGAGAGAACACAACAGGATAGCCAGAAATTTGGCAAGAATCAACCGTCACTGGAACGATGAACGTCTCTTCCAGGAAACCAGGAAGATAGTAGGAGCAATGATGCAACACATCACATACTGTGAATTCCTCCCCATAGTTTTATCGACTCGGTACTTACACAGATACAAACTTCGTCCATCAAGATATTACTTGAGCAACATATATGACGAAACTGTCGACGCCAGCATAAGAAACTCGTTTGCAGCAGCAGCTTACAGATTTGGTCACTCAATGATTCGTTCACTCTTTTCCAAAGCTGATACACGATTTGGAGTGAAAGGACATATCCGTTTACGGAACTCTTTTGGAAACACGTCCATAATCATCTCGAGTAATGGAAATTCTATAAACAAAATCACACGGGGTCTTGTTCAAGACCGAGCCTTCACCGTTGACCGTTTTATCACACCGGAAGTCAGCGATTTTCTGTTCCTTGACGCAGATGGAAACAGCCTCGATCTGATGTCTCTCAACATTCAGAGAGGGAGGGATCATGGGATACCTGGTTACAATGCCTGGAGGGAGTGGTGCGGTCTACCAAGGGCAGATAACTTTGGGAGGAGACGCGGAGGTCTTGTCGATCATGCTTATGATGCCTCTAAAGCATTACAACAACTTTACAAGTACGTTACACTGACTCCTCTCCTTTGCTTTCTTAATAATACACCTATGAGCAGTAGAACCATATTTTTAAACAATATTATGGGATTCATTTAGGGTAAGGCAGTAATTATACAATGTACCATATAAAACGGCAAAAGACGTAATCAGGATTAATTTCATACCATGCATCTTAAATAATTATTAGGTCTTCAAGACGTATGTCTCGAAGACGTATTATTATCATCCTGATTCTTTTAAATGGTCTTAAGACCTATTTTTCTTATCCAGATTACTATTATTATTTATACCGATTGTGTCCGACGATTTTTCTTAACTTTTCAGGGAAAATAGTGTGTAACAACAACTAGCTCTGTACGGAGCCCGAATTTTAATTTTTGACTTCTTTTTTGAGTTATCTCACCTGGAAGAAAATACGCCAAACCTTAGCTCGAAAACTAATCAAGATAATTTGTCGCGATTTTGAGGGTACCTGTCTTCAAAAATATTCTTCTAAAAAACAAAAATACATACATATACATGCAGTAGCTCTTGTGAAAGCTGAAAAAATGTTGCATAAATTTATCCCCCTACCCTTGCTCTATTTTTAACGGTTAACAAGCTACAGTAATTTTAAATTAACTTTTAAAACAAAAGGATTTTTAGGGTTCGTCTTCAAAGGGACATAACTCTGTTATGAATAAACTAACGTCAAAGTTACTTATTGTCATCTCTTTCTAAGAACTAGTTTAACAATTCCATAACACATAATTATCATATAAAAGTTTGGGTACAATTTTGGCATTTCCGAAAATAATAATTTTATGTGATTTTGAGAGTTTTCGAAGGGTATTTTCTTTGGAGAATTTTCGATCGTAAATGACTGAAAACAGCAATACGTTTAACAGCTTAATTTGGAGAAGAAACGCTTTTTGTTAAGGACAATAACGTTCAAGCATATATCTATCATAAATAGACAAAGAGGGATAATTTAGCCATCAATCGGGAGACAACATGCAGTATGAAACTGTATAGCTCTTATTACCACCAAGTATGAGGAAAGATGTATCTCCGGTTGTAGCTTCACTCTAAGTGTAAGGACTTAGAACAGGGACTACAGTTTGAAGTCGAAAACGCCATCATTTAAAGTAATTAAATACAAATAGAACGGCTTGTCCTTATTTTTTTGTTACAACTTGGGAAGAGTATTAGACACTCTTGATAATTTAAAGATCGAGTAGGAATCAATAACATAGCTGTGTCCAGCATTATTTGCTGGTCGTGGTTAATCACAAAGTTGAGATTGACATTAATTAACCGACTCGGTTTGAGTGGACACATTGTTGCAAATTTGACAACAGTGTTGTGATAGTAAAGCCATAAGCTTTAGGCTTTTTGTGTAGAGTTGAATTTATCTCAACAGTGACAATTGAGTGGAATAGAGGATGATTGATCCCCCTTTCAAACAACATGGTTATTTAGGTAATACTTTTCAGAACTCGAAGACCCTTTGAGATGACAGGGGCCGCGATAATTGGCAGAAGGCTATGCGTTAATGGAATTGAGTTACTTAAAAAGGAGAACAGACGTTTTTTCTACACTTACTAATGGCTGATAACGATGTACAGCCAATTATCAGTCCAAAGATTAGCAGTGCGAGCATGCTATGCCTCAATTTGAGACCAGCTAGAGAAATATGTCGCCTAGCTTTAGTTCCGGTGGGGAGACAGCAAAGAATTTGGTGACAAACAAAGGTGGGGGTATTTCCCAACAAATCTTAGAATATTGGACCTCGAGATTGTATAAGTAGATCATTGACACTTCACAATTGTGAGTAACAGTGAGGTGGAAAAGAACTGCTTTGTTGTTTGTGAACATATATTATGTGTGACCGGTCATAGAACATTGCAATTTTCGTAATCGCAATTTTCAATTAAACTTCAAAGAATCACAACTGCTTAACTAATTATGCAATTGAAACTTTATTTAAACCTACGTAGTCACAACTCCAAGAAGGACAACTTTTAAGTGAACCCTTTCGTAAAAAAGTTGATGTTTTTAGCTTCAAACATCGCAAATGTCGTCTAGAGGTCCGAAAATGGGATTTTTTTAGTATTTTCACGAATATTCAGAAGCACATACCGCATTACTTATACATACAATCTAAGTAATGATTACATCTACTTAAGTGGAAAGTGAAGCACAACATTTTCTAGGTATACCTTAGTACGAACATATTAAATGTTTTGTCTTAATCATGAGAAACATCATGTAGGGGTCCATTAAAAAGCGAAAATGCAGAGAAGCTGAATAATTAAAGGTTGAAGTCAAACATGGAGTTCCAGGTCAAGCAGAAATCTTGACGCGCCAATCCTAGTTATTTTTTTTATTTGTACCGAATTCTATGCAGAAGATTTCTCAATATCGACTGGGCCGAATTTCAAGAAACTGTTTAGCGATTGTAGCCCATGACCCAACTTGGTGCATCTCAAGCTACTTGTTGGATGTTCGACTTGGTTAATTAAAATGTTGAATTCAAACATGGAGTTCAAGGTTAACCAGAAGCTTTGAAGACCTAAGTACTACCGCGGCTGTCCTAGTGTTTATGTTATTCTTATATACATTATCTGTGACATTTCGCTATGTTACACAATATGTTGACCGATTACTCTTATTTTTTTCAGGTTTGCAGATAATCTTTTTAGATTTAGGTTGCATTCATCCCTTTCAACCATTAAACAGTTTCATTCAGGCCTCATTGCTTTTTAGCTGCCAGGTGAAACCGAAGGGATTTCATGTCGTGGCGCTGTCTATTTGTCCATCCATCCATGTCCTAAATCCGTGTTCTGAAATCAAATCCTCCCACAGTTTTTCATCCATCTTTATGAAACTTTGCACAAGCTTTGGATATACATCAGTAATACGTATGTGCTTTTTGGGGCGAATCGCATAAATATGTCAAATGTCTAATACTGAGGTAATACCCTTTGACCATGTGACCTTGGCCTTGGTGTATGATGCATTTTCTGAAACATTTAATCATGGTCGTAATTTTTATTGATCAGTGATTGGCCTTCGATATTTGATTTTTTTATGTATCGTCACTAGATCATTCAGACTATGTTATAATTTTCAAGATGAACAAAGATTTCTCATGTAAAAGCGAATATAGATGATTATCTTACGTAAATTACCTTTACATTTAAACTGCTCATTTAGGGTATAGTTTGTGCGTCAATATGCCAAACCCCGGGGGTTCTAGACCTTGTGTATCAGAGCACTCTTGTTTTATTTTCTGTTTTAGGAAAATCGAGATTACAATTGAGCGTTCTCTGTCATTTAACATTTGTTTGTCCTCTTTACCAAGATGGCAAATGAATGCAGATCTAGCATATATGACCGAATTCAACTTTCCTTTCAACAAATAAATAAGGCTTTTACATGTGTGTTCATTATCAATTTGTTTGGGACTTTCAAATAACATTAATCTGGTGTAGTCATCACACGCAAGTCATAGCCCATGCCAGTTAAATTAAACTTGCTGCAATTCGGTCAACTGGAAACTGTTGCAAGTTATGATTTGTTGAAAAAGATGGGTCTCAATAATGCGCTTGAAGGTTTTATTAACTTTTGGTTTCAATTTCCAACTTCCAGCCATCCAGATGACATCGACCTGTTCTCGGGAGGAGTATCTGAACGCCCAGTCAGCGGGGGGCTTCTCGGCAGAACTTTCTCCTGTATTGTAGCTCGTCAATTCATGAAAACTAAGGTTGGAGACAGATTCTGGTATGAAAATTACAACAGGATCACCGGATTCACTGTATGTGAGTTGCCCTATCGTTTATTATATAATATATAGCTTGCTAGCGTTTTAATATTTTAATCAATGCTGCTAGTTCTTGGCTTTGCTGTTTAAAGCATCTCTGAGATTCGTCGGTTTATAAGTTTGGTAAAACATGGTCTCTTTTATGAAAGTAAGCAGAAACTTATCAATTCAATTGAAGGGAAGGTGATATCGGAGTAACCACCATTTTGTTTTCGTGCATTACGTGGAATGAACAAAAATATACCCTATCTATCGGAGTTCATAACGTGATCATCTTCACAACGTCACAGGCATAACGAAAAGATTTCCATATCTTCTCCTTCCGTCCTTGACCTTAACCCTCGCATTTTCAGTGCTAAGATTTTAACGTACTGCAGGCTAATCGGATAAGCCAATCAGAAGTCAGTTATATTGCCTCTGTGACTGTGTCGATCGTCGCTTATTTTGAATTGGTTCCGAATGTAAACGGCCATTTCATTGGCTATATGTTAGCAGATGGTAAGGGACGTAACTCGTGATCACGACAGGTGTCGCTGATTCGTTTCACCACTTCTGGCTTGGTTGAAGGCAAGGTAAAAAACGGAGAGATCTCGATACATTTTCACCTTGCTTTGGGAAGATGTAACGTGAAATGAGTAACGTATTTTGTTACTTATTTTACAACTTACGACTGTCCCCCTTGAATTTTGTTTACCTACCTTTAACTAATGACATTTATCTGCAGCACAATTGCATCAACTTCGAAAGGTGAGCCTCTCCCGTGTCATCTGTGACAACACTGACACTGTCAGAATTCAGCGGAATGCCTTCAGGAAGTCACCATATAAGTAAGTAATAAAATAATTATTTCATACTATGATTAAAAATTGTGAAACAAATATCATTTATAACTGAGAACATTTTCTGATTTTAAATGTTAGTCTAATGATTTTTTAGTAGAATTGGTTTTGAGAAACAATTATCTTGACTATTTATTTTAAGTTTTCTGTACAATGCAATTTTAAATACACTCTCTCAAAAAGATCCGTAGGGAGTATGTAAGTTCGAAAACCTTTCTTTCGAATTATGATTCGCAAATGTCACTTTTTAAAATGATAATCCAGGGTATCAATATGATAAATTCAAGGTATCCTTGTAAATTTTTCATGTTTTAGTATTTACTTTATTCCAGCATAATGTTGGAAATACCTTCTGAAAAAGTTTGGGTGTGAACATAACACCCAAATATTACTAAGCATTTACTAACTTTATCTCAGCGCCATTTTGATATCATATTTCATGCCAATATAGTGGGCCTTATTTCTAAAGGTTTTCTCTAAATAAACTTCCATTCCCCATTTTAAGCAATATCGATGAAGCAACAGAGCTGAATATTGCACATAGTTACCAATATAAATACACCATTGTCAAATTCATGCTATAGATTTTCCACCAATTCTGTTTCAAATAAAGAAAACAAAACAGGCCTTAAAGTACATCCTTGTGGCACACCAATAGTACAATCAAAATAATCAGAGAGTTTCTTTCCACCACCCATAGCAACTGTTGATTTAACATTATGCCATAAACTTTCAAGAACTTTATACAAGTTTAAAGTAGCATTACAAAAGCTTTGTTAATACTTTTTTTGTTTAAGATTATTGATTTTAACATGTGGACAGTTACTTATTAGAAACTAGCAGACACCACATTTAACCGGATGTTATGACTTTGTTGTAAATGTGATGTGATAATTTTTTTCGTGTGTTTCTAACTTTAAATGTGTTTTAAAAGGCGTTTCAAGGGTTAATGTTTCACAATGAAGTTAGTCAGTGATTAGATACACATTGACCTGATAAGTGAATAATCATAGGTCTCATTTGAATACAAATCAAACATTTAATTGTCTTTATTCAAATAAGGCTATTTCAAATAATGAATTACATCCTTGCGTTTCTTTTTGGGGAGAGTATATAGAAATTTGAAATGTAACTGTTCGAAAATCACAAGCCTGTTAAAACGTGTAATTTTACGTTTTATTTAAAACCAAATTACATTATTTATAAGTTTGATCCTAAATCAACCTTGTTCTTGAGCTTTATCCATTACAAATGCACCAAGTCGCTAATTGCATTTTTCAAAATGTACGACATTATTAAGACGCAATCTAATTGAAATCAGATCGGACGTAACACTCGTTATCTGCTACGTTTTTAAAATTTTAATATGAACCCCAAATGGGGCAGTACTTTGATCACGAAAAGGCGGGGTACGAGTATTACAGTATTACGTTCGATATGATTTTCAAGGTACATCCATTGTGTTGTTTGAGGTCACATATGCTAAACGTTATAAATTGTGTTATTTTATCAAGAAGTACTGACTGTTGCTAACCTATAGCAATTATTATATATTTGGCGATTGGGGATGAATATGCAAGTTGAGTGTAATTATTTGAACTGATATCAGCACATATTGTATGTTGGCATGTACTAAAGGCAAATACAAAATTATGAAACACAATGGATGCACCTTTAACGACGTTATTCTATGATAAATCTATACACAAGTTTGCCTTGATTTTAAAGTATAAACTACAGAATTATCTATTACCCAGAACACCTTGCTGGAGATTGAGCAGACTTGATCTGAGAGCGTGGAGGGCGTGGTGGAAATAATGAAAAACATGGGATATTGGAAGAGAGACGGTTCGCCCAATATGTCAGTGTACAGAAAACTAGTCAAGACATGTCAATGTTAATATTGACACTTATGTAAATCAGCTGTATATGTCAATCAGTTATAATTGACTTATATCAATTTTACAATAAAAGCCCGGACGAATTTGCTGATCTTGACATTCTTTTGTAAACTTTGAAGTATTAATTTGCGGCTGGGGATTATGTTACCTTAGTGACAACTACTTGTTTAATTTGAAACGCTGAAAACATATAAATAGTCAATGACTCTTTAAGGCAGGAAAGGGGACATTTTAAATGCTTTATACACAAATATGAAAAACAGCGTTATGCTAGTCCTGTCACTGACGTCAAGTAAGATTTTTTGTTCAGCTCAAACTAATGTCATATTTTTGTTGTTAAAGTTTCAGTGGTGTTATGGTTCGACCACTCAGCCAGAATCCAACAGGGTTGATCCTATGTTTCCATTGAAACATTGTGCTTCTTTTGTCGTGTCATTGTATCTTCACTTACATTTGAAAAGTAACAATTTCAACAATCATTTATTTCGTAAAAAGTAATACCATATTAGCTGTTCAAGGCTTTATCAGATGAACATTATGAGCATCCGGAAAGCATAATGAACACCTCAGGTCAGTGTGTTAGAGCATCATTGAATAACAAAATAATACAGCCAGCGAGTGAGAATTTGTTTGTCTCATCTACTTGTCCTTTTTTAACAAATAAACGATGGAACATGATTATAAGTCATACAGAGGAGATAATTCTGTGAAATAGTTTTCCTTGAATTCAAATATTATTCTAAGTATGAACATTTTTCACGGATTTAGGACTTTGTCGGTATCGAATTTCATATTGATTCATTGCCAATTTCTATTCAGGGATTTTTCGTCCAAACTGAATCTTCAAACTAAAGACAAAATATTCCATAAATTAGCCATAAAATTCCTTCATTATAAACGAGACCATATGATTCCATTATTTGTTATGTAGAAAATACGATTTCATTATTTTAAAAGAAAACACCAGGTTTCTATATCGATCTTATTCCTTTATTTGTAAACGTACACCATAAATTTCAGTATTTCTAAATGTAGACTATACATTCCTTTATTTACAACTATAGAGGATACGATTCGATTATTTCTCAACGTAGACCAAAGGGTTTGTTTATTTATAGATTTAGACCAAACGATTCTATTATTTCGTAAATGAATACAATATGAATAATTTAGTGATAGAATTAGACAATTCTGTTCTATAATTTTGTAAATGCAGACCATATGATTTGTTTATTCCAAAATTGAGACCATTAAATTCAATTTACTCGCAAACCATTGCGACGTTATAAGCTGCCTTTGCACCCAGGGTATGAACGTTGCATTAGCATTCGTTATTCCCTGGAATACACAGTTCACAATCTAAGCTGCATCCCGAAAGTCGTGTCGCTTATTGAAGGTATGTCAACATTCTCAACATTTTACAAATTACAAATTAAAATTATAATTTAAAAATCTGAGTGAAAGTAACCGCTATGGTTGTTATGGAAATGGATTTGCTGTTTTGTGTACTTTCCCGGTTTAGCTTATCAGATTGAGTCAAAATGTTTTCTCTTTTCTATATAAAGATTGATCGAGTAAAATACATCTGCTGATGATTACTCCTGACTGGTTTGACTCGATCCACCTTTTTTAATAACTACTCAGCTGAGGTAAAAAAAAAGATTGATCGAGTCAAACCATTTATACATGGATATATAGATACTTCACAACTTCAACAACGTATATTAGACAAAAAATACATCCTTATGTATAACCATCAAACATTTTGAGAACTGTAATATTATATGTTGAAAGTAACAACTGAATGGGATATATTAAAGTATTACTTGATTAACATTCTAGTTGAGGTGATGTAGAATGAGGACAAATGTCATGGATAACAACTTATAAAGAATAAGAATAAAGAAGTTGTTATCCATAAACTTTGTTTTAGTTCCACATTGACGTATATTAGCCAACTACTTCGAGTACAATTTGGACAATATTGTCAGTAATATCTAAAATAGTGTACAAACGCTGGACATGTTCGTGTTATGATGAGTTGGATATTATGCAATAACCATTTGGAGATTGTCATACACTGAAGGTGACGCCCATTAAAAGAGATGTTCTTGCACGATATTAACTAGATGAACCCGAATATTCATCAAATGTTTTTGTAATTTTTTCTACTTTATACCTTCCAATATAACACTAAAAGTGCATATAACGTGGCAGACATATCATTCAAAGAGGATCTTTTGAATTACCTGAAGTTCTTCAAATTATTAAGTTTACGAAATAAAATATCTTTCAAATACTGACCCTTAAACTCTTTATGAAGTTGACCAAACACTTTCAAGGAACAAGTCATTACAACCACGTTTATAGACATTCATCACAACAAATTTCGTATTTCTGACCTGATTGAAAGCAATGTTTCTTAAATCATAACATCCTAAATGATTTGCAAGATCCTGTTTTACGACCGGCTTACACGCTATGCTGAGGTTCTGTGTGCTGTTTTACGATCGGTTTACACGCTATGTTGAGGTTCTGTGTGTTGTTTTACAACTGGTCAACAAACAATGCTGAAGTTCTGTTTTACGACCGATCTACACGCTATGCTGAGGTTGTGTATGCTGTTTTACGACCGGTCTACATATTATGTTGAGGTTTTGTGTGATGTTTTACGACTGGTCTACACGCTATGCTGAAGTTCTGTGTTCTGTTTTACGACCTCTCTACATATTATGCTGAGGTTTTGTGTGATGTTTTACGACTGATCTACACGCTATGCTGAAGTTCTGTGTTCCATTTTACGACCGCTCTACATATTATGTTGAGGTTTTGTGTGATGTTTTACGACCGGTCTAGACGCTTTGCTGAAGTTCTGTGTTCTGTTTTACGACCGCTCTACACGCTATGCTGAGGTTTTGTGTGCTTTTCTATTGGGGTTTCTGCTGTTTTACGAAAGTCACTGGTCTACACACTCTCCCGGGGCCTTCTGTGTTGTTATGTTGAGGTTTCTGCTGTTTAACGACCGTCTGTACATGCTGTCATGTGAACCTCTGTGTTGTTATGTTGAGGTTTCTGCTGTTTAACGACCGTCTATACATGCTGTTCTGTGAACCTCTGTGTTGTTATGTTATGGTTTCTGCTTCTTCATATGAGATGTTGACAACGTTTTTTATCATCACATATATTTTGCTAGCAAAAGACAAAACAGTTGTTCGGTTTCCGCCTGACTGATGAGAAAGGATCTATCATGTTTGGAAGGATTTATAGTCATGAATCTTACTGGCTTCAATGGATATGTCTGAATACAATAGACACATGATATGTTAGTTGACTACAAGTGTATGTATAATCATGACTGAATTGAAAAATAATTTAACAGTAAAGAGGGTTTCAGGTATATTTCTATAATATTGGACTGATAGTTCCAATATTCAAAAAAAAGGAAAAACCATAATCCAAATAACTATCCTGGAATTTCTTTACTAAATGGGGAAATTATTTGCCTCTATCCTTGAAGCCAGAATACATGTCTGGTTGGATTTGAATGAAATATTATATGAATGTCAGGCCGGGACATAAGAGACAGCTGATAATATATCCTGTAGGCAGTATGCAGAAAATCCTTTGATTTCATAGTTTGAACTAAGCTTTTATATGTTAAAAACGCACACCGGATAGACTTGATGTTGAAATCATGTTGTGTCACATGGGATCTAGAACTTTATCTTACGACATTTACTTAATTACAAATATGTGAGTAACCTTTTCGAATTAAAAAAAATGGTTTATGCTTGACCCGCGGTGAAATATATATTTCTGAAATCAAACGTCTTCCAACCACCAAAATGCAATGCGTTTTAGAGAAAATGATACAATGTATATGTTATCAGTCTATAAAGTCACATTCCGTTATTCATTTGACACATAAACTCAATCGCAAAAGAAATTATTATTTTCAACAGAGTAAAACACGAAAAACTTCTGTCGGAGACTTACTCTCAACTTCATACATATTGGCAATGAGTAAAAGATGTTGCCGACAAAAATAACATTCTTTGACTTAGATTCATTGAATACGCATTACTAAGGACTTCATGAAATAAGGCATAAAGGTCATTTTTTTATTCTCCTATCTCGTCCAGATAAATAGATTCAAAACAATGTCTTTAGGAAGTACATGAATGAATATATATATATTTTAAAAATTAAAATTTATTTCAGTTTGCTTCTGAAGATATGATGTAACTTTGTTTCAGTCGTACTTATTAACTTGTTGGTTGAAATATCTTGTGACGTTTCTTATTTCATTTAAATTTTTTAACGTTAGCTTGAAAAAAACATTATTAAATTAGTCCCAGAAATAGAGTGGCATTCCCTATATACTTGTGTCATGATATTGTGACCATTAGAGTTTAATTTTGTATTAAACATACAATTGTGTGAGTGAGAGTCATTATTGTTTAACGCGACTTCGGCAGTATCGCGAGTGATACAAATGTACAGCTGCTGAACAAAAGTTTGTTACATTCTTTTCATAATTAGGTAGTCAAATCATTTTAATGCAAATGAAGTTTGAAAGGTGTTGATACTATTCAGATATTAAGTTACATTCTGATTGTATTGAAATTAGTGCTTTAGTTACATAGATGAATACTATAGGTATCAACAGTCCGTCGCGGTGAATTCATTCCTTTATCACATATGAACTTAATAATGTTTTCAAACATAAAAATTGCATATATCTTCCACACAAAAAGTGCTTTTAAATGAAATATATACATTATTTAATCCAATATGAAGTTATTAAAATTTACAAAGAATCTGAAAAAAGTGTCATAACTTGATGTCTGTTATCTCTAAGAATTTTTATTGACGATGAATTTTTTTATCTGCTTTCATTGGCACACTTGTCTCAGACAACTAGTTATTTCAACATATGATGCGGTGAATATGTTGAAGTGAAGAAATTCAATTTTTAGTGAAAGTACCTGGATTGTCAGTGTCAGGCAAAGCGGAATGAAATATCAAATCTGTTTTCAATTATTTAGTAATAGTCTTACGATGTTAATAAGGAGTATCACAATTAAGAGGTATCCAAGTAATTGTTTAGAGGCGACTGTAAAACACCCACTCCCCAAGCCCAATTTTGATCATATGGTCAGAATATGGCACCTGGAATCTCAGAAGCTTGTTGGTATTCTTTAATTCCCAGAAATGTCAGAATATGATCATCAATGACCTAAAACAAGATGTGAATTTATTATATGACGAGCAGTGAAATACTGGGATTTATCAGTGAAATAAACTGTCTATCAAGCTACAGTGAAAATAACTTATATTTTCACTGCGAACGGTGACTGATATAATTTGACGTCATAAAACAATGGTCTCGCGCGGCGATTTTGCTTATGACGTCACAGTGTTGCTGTGGTGACGGGCTGTTCCTTGCGGCCGCTTGGCGTGAAAACGACCCTTTTCGGACGTAATTACATGGATAATATCATATAATAAATAGAATATCCGTCAATTCTTGACAAATACCATGTTTTTCTCATCTCGTGAGGTAGAAAAGTTATATATTTTCACTCGTGGCTGCGCCACTCGTGAAAATATAACCTTTCTACCTCACTCGATGAGATAAACATGGTATTAGTCAAGAAAAGACAGATATCCTCTATGTCTTGTATTTCTGATTAAAAAAAAATCATATTTCACCAAAATAAAAACAGTGCTATTTTTTCCATGGGTGGTTGTTCAGAACATACCTTAATTGGTATAGCTTTGGAATTGCCAACCCTATGTAGACTGTAAAACACCCACTCCCCAAGCCCAATTTTGATCATATGGTCAGAATATGGCACCTGGAATCTCAGAAGCTTGTTGGTATTCTTTAATTCCCAGAAATGTCAGAATATGATCATCAATGACCTAAAACAAGATGTGAATGTCTTGTATTTCTGATTAAAAAAAAATCATATTTCACCAAAATAAAAACAGTGCTATTTTTTCCATGGGTGGTTGTTCAGAACATACCTTAATTGGTATAGCTTTGGAATTGCCAACCCTATGTAGACTCTCTGGGATATTATTGGTAAAACAGCTGCCGGGGGAATGCCTACTTCAAACCAGGAGTTTTAAAGGTTGGTAAATATATTTTGGTATTTTGTCTAAAAAGATATTTGTCGTAGTGTCCGGGAACCCATGCCTAAACAAATAAAGGCATTGAGAACAACAAAAAAGATTAATGTTCCTTATTGAATGTACTTTCTTGTGATACCAAATTGTGCTACAGTACAAGCATTTATAAACTTGTTATTGTGTCTGAAGTCTCCAAAGTCATGTAAACATAGCTCAATGTAACATTTGTTCAGCAGCTGTACAGTTAAGATAAAGACAATAGTTATATAGAGAGAGTGTCTTCTGATATCAAACATATCAACACAAGTTGATAAAAGTTACAAATATCCGAGGCTTGTTAAAGGTGCAGTCCAGCATATTTTCCACCTTTAAACTAGAAGGTTTTCCTGCAATTTTCTAACATGGGTTTGTTCATTTATATAATCTAGGCACGTCCACGAAAAATGGCAAAAATTTGTCGAAGAGTTTTCGAGAAAATCACCACAAAAATCTGTCATCTTAATTATGGAAACGTTTCCATAAATATGGCGGCTAAACCGGAAATGATTGACTCGCGTGTACACTTCCACCACCAACTCCTCACAGTGCAGTAAACAAACGTGTAGCGAAAGCACCGACGACAATCCGACGGAGCCTTCAGACAATCGACGATCATATTAATAAAAGATCTGCAGCGAGCAACCATCAAAGACACAAATATTTCCACGTTGCCGTAGGACCAAATTGAAGGACGGTCATTTTCTCCCAAACCTCAACGCATGTCACCTGTCACAATGTCGGAGCACCGTTACTAGCGGTAGAGATACGCGACTCGAGAGGTGAGTGGGACGCTTTCACACTTTATTATTTGATCGTAATTTGTGGATAATCAAATAATTTAGGTTTTGAAATGTGCACGTCAAGCTTCAAGTTTGTAGGAACACGTTAATAGTTTCAAATATAATTTCTTCTGGTCCAAATTTCATTGAACTGAACAACGCCTCATGCGGCTGGCAGTGTTTACTTTTTCTCCGGTAATAAATATTCTTCAGACCAGATCGCAACTAAGTTTTGGTTTGCGCAAGTAGGACTACAAATAAATCTAATTTACGCCTTGTAGACCTTTGAATCTATAGTTATTGTTAGTTTCAGGTCCAAATTTTCACTCTCTCAGCTCTCTGACTCTCGATCACTTCCGGAATAAGAATTTGTTAGGTCAATTTCTGTTTGCCAGTCAGTCTGTTAATCAGTCAGGGACATGTCGGCTTTCCGTCTCGTTACAATGAGACGGTATGCCGTCTAAAAAATATTGTCTTATAAAGATGACATACCGTCTATAAAACGTATTAGACGGTATCCCGTCTTAATGATTCAGGGAGAGTTCATTGTGTCAAATGTTAAACAAATAAGACGGCATGCCATCTTCATATTTCACAAGACGGCATGCTGTCTCATATTTAAAAATATAACAGCATGGCTGTATTGAGCTTACTTGTGAGTTAATACCGACTGAGACCGAGGTGTTCCAGTTGAGCCCTCGCGCACGTGAATCACGAGGCCGAGGTGTTCATGTTTCACGTGCTCGATGGTTCATCTAACTTAAACCAAATCTCAACACTACATCAAACCACAAACAGAATTGCCAACATTTTATTTTTATTTTCAGTTCTCGTTTGTTTGACTTATTAGGGTAAAAGACAAGTCCAACCATGCAAAACTAACATTTTAATCCTGTCAATCTTAACTTTCTATTCTCAACTTTACAAAGTTGAAATGTAATTCTAGAAATCGTCAAAGTCGAAAAGTCAACTTGTCATTTTTTAATTATTAATTCTAAATAATATAAACATTGTGTTATGTTACACCTTACGTTTGACAAATGAAAAATGGAAAATGAGGAGTTGCAAAGTCAGCTTTGTAAAACGGACTTTAGCATTTCGAGACTGACACGACTTACATAGTTACGATTGCAATGTTTCAAATCACGTCTCTACACGATTTCGCATTGACCATATTTGGAATATTACGGAAATTAGCGGAAAGGAACGAATAATCCCGATCCGATAAACACAATGTTCAACAATGACTTCTCCCTTGGCAAGCATCTCTCAGCAACTACTAACACATATTTGAAAGTTGCATACTAGTTTTCCCATTGTTAGCATACTGTTGACACAAGCATATTGACTAAGAAATTATAGGAGACCATCGCATTTTACTGTGGAGGAACTAACTGCCCGCCCGAACGCTCGATACGCGGTTATTTCTGTTGCGAGCCCGATGGTCGGGCACATATTTAATGTCACATTGTGTAATCATGACCTCCAATTTGTTTCCCCATGCAAACATTTTTTAAAGTGGGGTCCGGGGATCCGCCACTGTATGTTCATAAAATATGTTTATGATATAATCAATACATTTTTACGTCAGATTGATCAAAGTTATCCAAATACAATGTATACGACATCGAAGTTTCAGCAAATGTGGTGGGTCAATCTACATTTTCACGTTGAGGAAGGTACTGGTAAAACACAAAAAGGAAAATAAAACATTTGTTTATCTACATTCTTTCCAGGGGTACCATACAAATAAGTATACAGTTCAAAATGCAAGCATTTACACATTTAGAGAAAAGTTGTAAATTGTCTATTCATTTGTTCTAAATAACATAGGAATAGCTAGACCACACTTTTAAGAAATATGCTTCCTGGTCAAGATTGAAATATATGTATTTTGTGATATTATAGTATTGTATGTATGTATGATTTGTTTTTTTTATTTTTTAATATACAAGATGGTTGGAGTAAATCCTTTATTGCTACATGCAGTTGTATATGTATAAGCTTAAACACTCCCAATCCAGATCAGTGTATTTCGAATCAGTGACGTATTCCCATTTATGATTGTAAGTTAGTTTATCAAAATGTGTGAGTCAAGTAATAAATCGTACATTTTCTTGTGACCCAGAAGGGTATTGATTTTTTGCGTGCACAGTTAACACTCGGGTATAATGATCGCTATGCGTGTATAAAGAGTTGGCATACTATTAAAGTGAGACTGCGTCGACAAAAATCATTTTAATCAACCTAAGCCTAACCTTGGATTGAGTGTGTGTCGGCTCTTCGCCGAGCTTGTAGGCTCTCTGCAGTGTTGTAAAAACAATACGCTGAGCGGAGTTTTGAACTATTACCCGGTTTATCAATCTCGATTGATGGAATCAACTAGCTCTCATTGAGTTATTTTTATAATTAAATACTTCAAATCCAATATAAAATTTTATTTTAATTTTTTTTAGTGATTTGCAGTCTGTAGCGCAAAATACATTTTTCCGATATAGGCCTACTGCATGCGTCTCATTGCAAAACATAGTTTGTTTTTATCAAATATTGTCCGTTTTCGCTTGTAATTCAGCACTAGAGTGTTGTGTAGAAATTTTGGCAAAATCTGAAAATAATCGGATAAGTTTTTCTGCATTTGGTCGGACAAATCTAGATCTCAGAAAATGACTTAGTAAAAAAAAAACCAGAAATTCGTTAAAACATATCCCCCAATCATCACTGCACCTCTATTGGTAGTGTTTGGTAGTATAGGAAATTTGTGCAAAGTATATTGTTTTCTGAAACATGGTACAAGGTAACTGTAAAATTGAAGTATGTAGAATAATTTCATTATGCTGTATTATATTATTGAAACATTTTTGTAAATAATAAAAATAGATTTACATATAAATTTCGAAAAAATAAATGATACACTGACACTCTGGCAAAATATTAGGCATATATGTTCCCATATCCAAAATCCCTAACTAGTTATTTCAGTTTGGAAGTCATGTAGAACTTCTTATATCTTTTGTTTATTCGGGGTTGTCAGCTGCTTTCGTTGAAGTATAACGAGATTACAATTTAAAGTGATTGTTTAGACCAGCCTTTGTTAGTATGTGTATTATAAAACAATCCTCGTGGTGTAATTAACTGTGCAATATATCTGTCTCTTACAAAAGATATTTTATTATCAGTTCCTGTTTTGAGGACAGCTGTGTTTTATTGCTATGACTGGTTGATTGATTAGATAACGCTGTTGTTGATTAGAGCTATTGGTGTGTTCATTCATGAAGTTACAAATACCTTATTTTATAATATATTTGTCAGACTAGCATCTTATATATCATCTTATATTAGAAAATAACTGCGACTATTCATTAATCATTACTCAGATTAATGGTATAAATGACGAATAATGTTATCGTATTTAGGGTAACTATCGGGGAGGAAGTTTACATTGATGCCCACCAATTTAAGATGGCCCTCTCCAAATATCTTGATACAGATGGTTCTCAGAGGAACTTGTCATCCGTATATATGCGTTTCAGCGATGACATGTCCTGTTGGTTAATACATTTCTATCAAACAAATCATCGAGATTCAAAATTTGTTGCATTCACGTCGGACATAGTTATAATCGATAATGGTTCATTGCATGCGAAATGTGTTATTAATCTGTTTAGGTACGTAATCTGTTAGCATATGCGCTTACTATACATTTCTTTATATGACAAATAAACATATGGTCACGATACAGTTATATCAAACGCCTGAGATTTATTGGTTGACACGTAGGAAAAAAGTATCTAAGAATAATTGTTTCCAGTAATCTCCATCTCAAAATGTACAACTTTCAATCAACAGTCATGATTTATTATTATCGAATTATTATTTTGATTTTATTCATAAAGATAAAATTACCAAATGAATTCTAATTACCACGAGCTTCAAGCTTCTGTTGAAATATATTGCAAAGACAATGAGTTTTCCTTCTATGTCAATAACAATATTTTGGCATATAAGTTTCATATTACAGGAGCTTTTTCTATATATTTTTTAACAATAAGCAATCATGAACATCGCACTTGTTGTGGGGGAAATACATAATTTTAAAATGACAAAAGCCACTATGATAAGGAAAACCTTATTAAAAGTTTTTTGAATAAGGTCAACTATAAAGACAGGGTTACATGATTTCTACATATGGTTAAATTTAGATACCATTCCAATATTTATCATAGATACCATGTAAAAGCAATAAAGGTGAAAACAGCATGAAAATAAACCTCTGGGTCGGTTTACATGATTTCTCATGTCTTCACTCGATGTGACCCGCAAACACATAATTCTGTACAAGATCTCCTTGATGGCCGACAAAATCAAGCTTTTCTTCTCTCTATATGACTACAGGAATTTCGAAATAAACATGGGCTTGGAGTACAGAATCTAAATTTATTTTACACTCAAGCCACGATTCTAGAAATATGAGGTACAAAAGTACAGTATAATACATAATAATAGGGGATAAGTCATTAGCTGGAATATTTTACAATTTGTTTATTTTGTTTGAATACAGATATGTCTATTACATAAAAAATTATCTAATCTAATTATCTAATGATAAATCCTACTGGTCAACATATTAAAAATGATCGCACCACAAGCGAACCCTAAATGCTTCAGACTCAGCAGCGAAGCGAAGCGTGACTCCTTAGCAGACACGCTAATCAGCTTAGGTTGATAAAAGTGATATCATATTTATTGTCGACGCATTCCAACTTTAAACTACTAATGCCTTCATAAGTAAGGCACTCTGTATCAATTGGGTACATTACATTACATTGCGTATTTAGTAAAAAAAAATAATAACACAAAAAAACCCCAGTTGGTCGGGACATTTGTTCACATTCGATTTTTGTTAGATAATTTATCGACATTTTTAAAATAAATACATGATGGTAAATATTTGTAACTTTTAAAAATAAACCTTACGTAATTTCAAGTGGTTTCGAAACATAAATTACTGTCAGTGCCACGGACTGTGATGATGGTATATGATTGTAATTTTCCTATCTCAGCTTTTGGATCGTCGCAACAGTGGTCACAGTTCGGTATTTGTTTTCCCCTTTTCCATGGAAACGCAACTTGGATTCCTTTCTGGGGGAGACCTAAAATCCGTAAGATATAGCTCATTGAAACATTATTTTCAAATGTTTAATTATTAAGTTCATTCCACAGGTATACAGACAAAAGTGAAACACACATAAAGGATGTGCAGAGCTAAGAAACAATTTTTAAACCTGGAAATATTGTTTTAAAAAATCCATTTCGCATGGAAAGAAGGCGTTGTTTTAAATATACGAGCGAATAATGTTTGCAACATTAGATACATCCTTTGTTGTTGAGGTACTATAATGATTTGATAATATCAGAGTATATATCGAGAATTTTACCCAAGTATCTTCTGATATCAAATACATCAACACGAGTTCATTAAAGTTACAAATTAACTGTCATTAACCGATTATATAATAAGATTATGAAGATTTGATTTTAGCGTTATCTACAATGTAGATATCGCTTGTAGAAATCGCATGATCTCACACAATCTACTTAGGGAGTCACTTTTGGGTGATAAAAGACGATTGTTCATGAAACTTGCGATTCCCCCCAAATTCATTTACGTGATTACATTTATGAAAACATATTGGAAACTTTCTGGTTCAGATTTACAGAAAGAACAAATATTTGAATGACTTTTTTTCATTTTCAGCAGCTCTCATCTTGTGTAGTTTGCTCTATTTATAATACATACTGAACATCATTGAAATATGTGTATAAAGAAGCCCATTCTGCAACCTTCGGGCCGGATTGTGTTGTTTTTCACCTTGACAACACATTAATTGAATGAACATTTCTTTTCTTTCAACTTTTAAACTAATAATTTGATATATATTTCTATTACAATGAGTTTGTTACATTGTTACATTACTTTAGATTGCTCAGAGCTAGGGCTTTCATACTTGGCATGTGCATACCTTGTGAGGAGACCTTTCATATGAGGTTATCTTTTTTGACCTTGTGACCTTGACCTTGCCGCAATGAACATTTTGAGAAAACTTTAACCTTTGCCGTAACTTTTGATTGTTAAGAGTTACGACTTTCATACTTGGCATGTGCATACCGTGTGATGAGACCTTCAGATGAGGTCATCAAATTTGACCTTGTGTCCTTGACCTTGACCTTTCCGCAGTGGACATCTTCAGTAAACTTTAACCTTTGCCATAATTTTGGATTGCTCAGAGCTACGGCTTTTATACTTGGCATGTGCATACCTTGTGATGAAACCTTTCATATGAGGTCATCATATTTGACTTTGTGACCTTGACCTTGCCGCAGTGGACAATATTCAGAAAACTTTAACCTTGGCCATAACTTTGGTATATCCGGGGGCATCCGTGTTTCACAAACACATCTTGTTTTTAATTTTTAAAGAAATATATGAAGTTCCCTGATCTAGGTCATTGCTTTGTGGTACATTTAAAACATTTTAAAATTAATAATAAAGTTTTCAACACTGGCTTATTTATTTCTTTCAAAAGAAGATTATGTGTAAATGAACCCACAGAAAGTAATTCATTTTTTCGGGTGTAGGATGTCTATATATGGTTTGTAAATTATCTGTTTTATATGTAAGTGAAAGAAGTTTTATGATAACGGATCGGATACATTTATCATAGCATCAATGCCAACCAAGCTATGCGATCCTGTATGTCTGTCAGTGTCATCCCACATTGACATTACTTCCGCATTCGTTTTGCGTTGCAACACAAATAATTGTTTGTCAAATGTCCTTAAAATTTTATTGAAATAATAATTAGAATACCTAAGAATTAATTTTCAATTGGTATTTTCGTTTGGCATTTAATTACTAAGCGACACTGTCACACGGAATGTAAGTGACAGTAGCACTCTGTGAACTGACAACATGCGTTTGTTTGTAGGACATAACAAGAGTTACGTCCCTTGATTTCAGGAGGCGTGGTCAACTCGTCTAACGTTGGGCTCAACATATACTAAGGGATTCCCCATCTGGGACAGTGGCAAGGGAGGTCTCTTTTTTTGCAAATGCCTCTCGTCCTCGGAAAACATCGGCAATGTTCGGGAAACTTCCAAATATGGTCAATGCGAATTCATGTAGAGATGTAATTTGAAACATTGCATTCGCAACTTTGCAAGTCGTGTCAGTCTCGAAATGCTAAAGTCCCTTTTACAAAGCTGACTTTGCAACTCTTCATTTTCCATTTTTCATTTGTCAAACGTAACTTGTAACATTACAAAATGTGCATATTATTTAGATTCTATAATTAAAAATGACAATTAGACTTTTTGACTTTGACGATTTCTAGAATTACATTTCAACTTTGTAAAGTTGAGAATGTGAAGTTACGATTGACAGGATTATAATGTTAGGTTTGCATGGTTGGACTTGTCTTTTAGAGACTTGTATGGTTGAGAACGACATGTTACACTTTACAAGTTACAAGTAAACATGTTTTCATTTATGGCACAAATCCCCTTCTATAGTAAATGTGTGCAGAGCGAGGCACATATATTGATTTTCACAAAGAAGATGTTCTGTATGTCGATGAACAATTGTGTTTATCCAAATTAAATTTAGAAGGATTTATAAATTTAAGATTTCATTTTTAAAAAAATAACCAAGTGGAAGTATTTTCTGGCTAATAACTAAACGCTTGCACTTTTCAGTTTTATAGTACGACATCAAAAACTTCAGATAATTGTAATTGAAAATCAAACATATGATATAACCAACTGAGGTGTGTACTTTCTTTTGTACTTGTACAGTTTATATGTATATCACATGTATTTTTAACAATATCATATGATTATCAACTTCCCAATGCAAGGCATAACTCTTGCCAGTCTCCATTACTGGCTGATTTCGGCCTTGAAGTATTTCCTTTAAAAATCTGTGTTTGGAAATCCAGGCCCGCTATGCATTTCTGGTGCAGCGATTCACTATCTTGACACAACAAAGCGAGGTACCTTTTCAATCCGTGCAAGGGTCATTATTCAACAATACACAACACGGTGTCGTTATTTGGAGGTACTTGAATTCATATAACTGCACCACTGAGTCCGATATCAACCTGATATCCTAAATTGCCCGCACGATATCAGATATCACACCCGATGAAAGTATATAACCTACAAATGTATTTGTCTATGGCTGGAATCGATCCAGCGATCAACGGATTTGTAAACTAGCAACTTATCAACTGCGCTACTGCGACAGTGACGTCAGTCATATGATGTTTGAATTGATGATTTGTTTGGAGAATGCATATTTTATAAAAGAGACCGCTTTTTAACCGGCATAGTAATTGCTGAAGAAAACCAAGATATATGGATAGTCAACTTCTTTATTGCAATGAATGCGACGTTTCGGTGTAGATACTAACACCGTTATCAAGCAAGTGATACATGAATATGGTAGGAGGAGAATTTATATAGTATTGTAATTGCTTATGGAAATAGGACAATTGTATACCTAGCATGTATATGTGCATGCACGTATGTGTATATGTATCCGATCATTTCCCGGTTACGTATGCGTGCATGTGTGTGTGTTTGTATAATGGATGTATTTGATAATTTTACTGCGTGTTAAAGGTCATAAATGTCATAAATAAATGTTATATTTTTAAAGGCGTTATAGCGAGTCTGCTTACTGAAATAAAGTGCTCTCACAAAACGACAAATAAGTGTTACCAATGACAGAATAAATCTCCTGAATCCATAAAATGATGAGTTCTAAAATGAATGTGCATTGTTCGGTTAAGCCATGCGAGTCCATTTCCCATCGTAGACTTTTCAATATGTTACAATAGTGGAATGGTCAACAATCTTGCTCTCTGAACTCTCAAATTCTCATGAGGCATACAAATCTACCTCTCAAACTGAAGGTTTTTTTACCACTGTCGCTTTATACGTCGCATCATTTTCTTCCAATACAGATAACCGTTTTCTATGGATACAGTGTAACATAACGTACATACAGTGTAACATTACATACACACAGTGTAACATTACATACACACAGTGTAACATTACATACACACAGTGTAACATTACATAGACACAGTGTAACATTACATAGACACAGTGTAACATTACATACACACAGTGTAACATTACATACATACAGTGTAACATTACATACATACAGTGTAACATTACATACACACAGTGTAACATTACATACACACAGTGTAACATTACATACATACAGTGTAACATTACATACACACTGTGTAACATTACATACATACAGTGTAACATTACATACATACGGTGTAACATTACATACAGTGTAACATTACATACAGTGTAACATACATACATTGTAACATACATACATACAGTGTTACATACATACATACAGTGTTACATACATACATACAGTGTTACATACATACATACAGTGTTACATACATACATACATACATACATAATAATGATAACTATCTGCAGTAAATCAGATATAACAATCTTTTTATATCGTTACCTCGGTCCGATACTGATAAACATGCTCGGCAGAGCCTCGCATGTTTATTAGTATCGTACCTCGTGAAGAATATTTCCCTCTGTTGTTGGATACACAGTATCCGTATCTGACCTCTGAAGTTTCACCAGCAAACTGATCACACGTGTACGACTATATCAAATTATAAATTGATATCATTCATATCACGTATTAAATCGTAGCTATTGCTGACAAAGTTGACCTTGTTGTGTTTTGCAAATAGCGAACCAGCACTCGGCGTCCGCTGTGATATCACAGCGAACGCCTCGTGCTGAGGTCGCTATTTCACCCGTAGTCGGGTAATTATTCAACGTTGAAAAAAGACCCGAGTTATTATTGAAAAGTGACCCCGGGTCATTATTCAATGTTGAAAAAGTACCCGCCGGTATGTTTTCAACGCGGGTTCGTTTTTAATCTTACCCCGCCCTCGGCGCTGAAGTTGCCGTATTCCACCGATGTTGTTGGCGAGTGCGGTAGAGTTCCTCCATTGTATGGTTCCTCCTGATGATTTCGTGTCTGGAACTCCGCACAGCTCTTCCTGCCTCGTAGCGGTCTCCATTGATGTAGAGCCTGTCCGCCGTTAGAGCTGCCCGATCCCCGGCAGCATTTGCAGCACGTCTCACTGGATACAGAAGTTTCCTCCGGTTCTCTATCTCTTTTGGAAATTGTTCATTTACAAAATACTTAGAACCTTTCAGTTTGTCAAACGATGCTTGCCTGATCATTTCTCTATCCTTGTAGCTGCTAAACTTAGCTACAATTGGTCGGGGTCGGTCCTCCATTTCTCGTTCACTACGTAGAGGGTAATGTCCGAGTAACTCTCCATTCCTTAAAAATAATGGAGCCGAGGCCCCGAAGGGGCCGAGGCACATTATTTTTAAGGAATGGAGAGTTACGAGAATATTACCCTACTTAAATTACACGCAAAGTATTGCTCTTTTATCAAAATTGCTTTAAAAAGTTAAAGAAATTAAATTTCTACTTAAAAAATATGATGTGATGTGTAACTCTCCATTACTGAAAAATAATGGAGTGAAAGAACAATAGGATGACGTCACAAGTGTAATTTAAGTGGCGCTCCCAGTCGATGAACTCTCTCGAATTCAATCTCCTTCTGTATTTGGAGATTTTCTCGTATGAACGTGGAAAGCCCGGTCTCACAATGTTCGTGCTTAGACTCTGAAATGCCAATAAACACTAGATTGTCTCTCATAGACCTAGCTTGTACATCTAGGACTTTTTCGTGTAGGTCCCTGACGTCAGCCGATATGGACACGTTTTGAGACTCACGTATTTGTTTGTCGACTGTTTCAAACTTCTTACTCTGGTTGTTGAGCCTCACTTCCATCAACTTCCAAACGCAAGGCATAAACTCCAGTCTGCATTACTGGCTGATATTGTTAAAGCACACGATGCCTGTTTCTTGTTTTAATATCAACAGAAATACATTAAAAATAGTGATAAACTCAATAAATAAAATCAATCATTTCAATGTCAACATATTACCAAATTCAAAATATGTTTTCAAAATCAACATTTCATGTAAATTTTCAACCAAGTTATCAACCAACATTTCACCAAATTTAGAGTCATATCTATATAAAAGTCAACAAGTGATCAAACTCAGTTGTGTATACATCGTTAATCTTGGTGACACGAGTGTATTGGGCGACAGAGCAGGTAAGTGATCAAACACTTAATGTCTGAAACATACACCCTAAGCCAGACATTAGTTGTCTATAAGTCAGAGTCAAAATGCCATTTAAATTGAACTTTCACCAAAGTCAATGCATATCCATTGAAAGTTAACATTTCACCGAATTAAATGATTTTTTATTAAGATTAAACTTTCACAAAAGTAAATAATTATTTCGAATATCATATTTTTTCAAAGTCAACATTTCATTCAAGTTAAACTTCATCAAAGTCATTAAATAAAATTTTAGTGGTCGACTTAGGACTCCGCGATCCAATCCTAAGTTGTACCGACCGACATTCTACTTATTACTCATGAACGTAAATTACCTGGACGTTTTAAAGGGGCAGTAGCACGTTTTTTCGCTCAAATAAGTTGATGAAATGTATTTGAAAAATAATTTCACCAATAGTAAAAAATCCTTCTCTCTTTGGAAAATAAAGTTTAAAATGAGTGAGTTTCGGTAAAGCCATGGGAATCGTTTTTGTAATACAAAATAATAAATTGTGTTCACAATAAAATGGCCGCCATGCACTTTTTGCTTTATACGCAACATAGTTTTTACCACTACAGTTAATTGGTTTGTGTAATAAGATGTATTAACCGCTAAAGTTAATTTAAATGACATAATCTATCATTATAAATGGGAAATTTGAAAAAATAAATTTTGAAAAAAATGTGCTACTGCCATGTACCTTACTTCAAACTAGTCCTTTAAATTTTTTATTATTATCCGAGTGCTGAAAAATAAAATACTGTTTCATCATAAGTTGTTGTTTTGGAAAATAATCACTCTTCTTGGACTGTCGTGAGTGTATTTATCTCTGAATTTTGCAGTTTCTTTGAGAATGACTGTGAAGGAGCTGTTTAGATTTCCTCAACGTTGCTCACGTTGATGAAATCTAATTCTGTGCTGTCACCTGCCTGAATCATACTGCACCCCTCTTCTTCAAGGGATTTATCCATCTATGCAACAAGATAAGGATTTACATGCCAAATGGTGTAAGTTTAATGAACTATATTTGAAGATTTTCCATGTTTCTTTACAAATGATAAATCAAGAAGTAGCTCTAAACGTGTAACTAAAATCAGGTTGTTCAAATTACGTCGCATGTTAAAAAATCGGTACATCAACAGGCAATATGTTCAACTCGTTCTGGTGACGATGATAATGCAAAATATCATTTCAAACATGGATGTACACTTTCAAAACCGTGTATTTTCCTATATTTCTAATTCTCAAAGTTGAAATAGTTCATTTTAAAGATTTATAGCTAAATAGTCAATGTTTCCGAAGAAATATGTGATATATTTTGTCATATCTATATACATAATGCACATATTTCGGCCAGAAGTTAGGAAATTATGCTTGAACATATGTTTTAAACATATTTATTTCACAATAGTGTATACATTGTGAAAGGGATTGGCCAACAATTAAGCTTACAACGCTTATGCTAAGGCCGCTCCCTTGAACATAACATCAATACATGTTTAATACATACAAAACAGAACAAAATAATTATAGATATGAGACATGGTTTTCATTTCTACCAGCATCATGACATATCACCCAAATGTAAAAGCAAGCCACACATATTAATTGCCTTACAGTGTAGTGATATGACAAAGAGCCCAACTGCCTGTCTATAATTAACTAAGTCAGTCGACATCTAGATAGAACAGCAAACACAGTAAGCAATGAGAGGCAAGTAAGCAATAGCTATGAAAGAATGAGTAAGTTGTGGTTGATATAAGCTGAAGATGCTAAAGGACAGGAGTAATGTGCGATCCTTTAAATGTGATAGTCACGATTCACGCTACTATATTTTGTACCTTTTGAAGTTTGTCAAGGAGAATATCCGGAAGTCCGACGTAAAGACTACACTGGTAATAATAAATAGGTCGACTGAGAAAAGAAATCTTTGTTTCATAATTTAAGAAAAATCGACGTCGAATTTTCAGGATTAGAATAACGACCTTTAAAGTTGCATAAAACGTTCATCTAATTTGAATTTTATGGAAGATCTATACATGTGTACTCGTATTTTAATATTTATTGTATCGTTCCAAATATAACAATCATGCACATGGCTTTCAAAGCTAGTTCCTTATCAAATTTAACAGTATAATAACAATCAATCTGGTTTAAAAAATGGTAATAGTAAACAAATACTTTGGTAATCATGCTTTCTTTATGATACGATTTATATCATCCTTTAGAATTTTAATTTAAAGTTTTAATTTTCCAATGATGTTTTTCGGGCTGCAAATATTAATATGTCTTCTGTCTGGATAAGTATCATAAATGGGTTAGTACATACTTATCAAACCAAAAAAAAAAAAAAAAATGTGTATAGCTATTTCCGTATATTTAAAAAAAAACGATTTTGAAGTTTTCTATTTCCTCACACTCCCAATATATACTCATGGTAAAAATGGTTGACACCCCTTAACAGAAAATGGATTTTTAGCAAATTAAATGCATAGACAATTAATTTTGTTTGATATTATGGTATTTTCAAAATTAAATGGCACAAACACATGATGTAAACTATAAAATACTTGCCATGTATGTATTGTTTGCGAATGAAACTTCATAACGATATTGGGTATATTTGGATTCAGTAGAATTGCTTTTTCAAATGCAACTTTTCTTTATTTATTATGACCAAAATGAGAACACTAAAACACTGTAACACTGTACCAATGCCAAGATCTCAAGGCACAAGGAATGAACTCGTTTGAATAACTTTCATTTTTCTTAATATATTCCTCTTACTTTAATATCTTAAAGTACAAGTGGAGAACTAGCAAATGCTCAAAGACACTATTCACAAAAAGACATCCAGTTGTAACAAGTTTACCCCCCTCCCCCAAAAATAATCGAAACTGACACGTTACGTTGTTTATATAACATGATTTCATTCCTATAACTAAACTCATCGGCAAAAGAAACGTATCACCTCAGTTGATTTTATCATATGTATGATTTTCAATTGCAAATATCTCAAGTTTTCGAAATGACAATCTAAAATTGAAAAGTACAGTCAGCCTCAAAAAATACTTCTACATGTCTTTTTGATTAAAAAAAAATGAAAATTTAAATGTTAAACTACTTCAAAAATTAGTTTTGATGGTACACAATTGTCCATTGACATATAAGACATATTCTATGTGAAGATTGATAAATGTGCCTGATTCTGCACACATTTAAACATTTTAAAAATGGTAGGGATCAGGTTGGTGGAAATTTCATTTCTTACCCCTGTCTAAAATTTACCGCAGTCACCAATTGATTCATCCACACTACTGCAGATAAGTATTATTGTATCTTGTTACAGTCAAATTAATCTGATTTCTTTTAAATACTGCATTAATCATAACCAACTGAGGTGATAACTTTCTTTTGCTGGGTAGTTTATTAGGGGGTGGCAACCATTTTTACCATGAGTATATATATGACATAAATGTTCATCAATATCATTTCAGAAAGTGCATACTGAATTGTCAACCAATGTTATGTTCAAAAGTTCTTTTTGGTATTTTAATGATTCCATGCACAAATTTTATAAACTTAATAAAAAGATAAACCTCAATAGTTAAATGTCTTTATATATGTTTTATGAAGATTTTGTGCCATCTAAAATTAATATCTTTTCACATAATTTTCATATGAGGCAAAAAGGAGGTAGAATTCAGTTATAACTGGGCTCTGTTCCATGTTCATTTAGTGCCCATTCTCTCCTGAAAGAGACGGTGCGATGCCTCGAGGTTTGCTCGCTTTGCTACGTAGCGCTACATTCAGCAATCGCGTTCAAGAGAGGTTAAAAAGTAATCGCTCTTTGAGCGATTACTTTTAAACGCTTATTGAACATGGCTCAGGTGTGTTTTTATTAGCATGATTCATACCGGTATACACTTCTCTTCAAAAGGCTCAATGTGTTTAATAATTCGTTAAAAATATACATAGTTTACATGCATATTTTGTAAATATACTTCCAAATTGTGACTTTTAATGTTCCCATAGTACTTTAGCTCACAGAAAACAGAGTTATCAAAAACAATTCAGCTACATAATGTATATGGATTGAGCTACGATTTCATTAAAGTTATCTTCAAATATAAGTTTTACTATATACTTTCCATGACTTTAGTGGCAATATTGCATGAATTACTTACATTAGTTTTTTTTCTGATATATCTTGTCTAAGTTTATATACATCATCCCAACTGCTCAACTGAAGAGTACAAGATTGAACACGTTTTGACAAATCATCGTTGACATGGTAACCAATGATTAAACATACAACTTCTCAGCATTAATATAGATGTGCTACTGACATATGCCCAGTCGAATATCACTACCTTATAGTTCAAATTCATACCTCGGTCATAAAACAGCTTGAAAAAAATACATAAACTGCCAGGCAAAAGAAAGTACACACCTCATTTGGTTTGGAATTATTCAATATTTTGAAAGAAATGAGATTCACTTGATTATGGCACGATACAACATCACTTATCTGCAGTTGTTTGAATGAAGTAATTGTTGTTTGGTTATTCTTTACTTAAAATATCTTTGTTTAGTGTAGACGGGTAAAAAAATGAAATATACACAAACATGACCCCTACCATATTTAAAATGTTGTGAGTGTGTACAGAATGAGGCACATTTATTGATTTTCACATAGAATATGTCGATGAACAGTTGTCATTTATCCAAATTAACTTTTTGATGAATTTTTAAATGTAAAACTTCATTTAAAAAAAATATAACGACGTAAAAGTAATCTTTGACTGATGACTAAAGGCCTACAGTAATCAATTTTAGAGTACGACGTCGAAAACTCAAGATATCTGAACTGAACATCATACATATGGTAAAACCAACTAAGTTGTAAACTTTTTTGCCAAATAGTTTACTTGATGATGTTGTAATTCATAGTCATATGTCTGCTGCAGACTGCATAGTACACTTGGTGCTGTACAAGCGACACGTCTCTCTCTGTACTGGGTACCATAGAGTGAAAAGAATGGTGACAAAATGATACCATTGCTACCAGCTGTGTGCTGTTTGTTAAACCGTTGATGCGCAATGCTAACATTAACATAAGCAATGAACACTTTACGATGTACGTGAATCATAAGGTCCAGCATGTTACCGCAATCTGAGCCAGCAGTACCGGTATAACACCAACATGGTTCTGTATCACGGAACCTACATCCAAGCTGCGCTATATCCGGTCTCATAAAGTTACGTGCTGGACCACATAGGTAATCACATAGGTGCTATCACTCATGTGGAATTGCACAGGTGCCACAGCCCATTAAGTGTTGACTTTTGGCTTTTTGACTTGTGTAAACATCCAAACTGTTAGGTTACAGTTCCAGTTACACGTGTATCAACAACACAGGTGCGTGCAGTTGAGGTGCGGTTCTGCTGATGTGGAAACACGTGACATGGAACAAATCATCATCATCATCATCATCCGTCCTGGAGGGTACATAAGGGACACCCATGTTCGGTTGACTTGTGTTTGTTCTCTTCACGAACCGGTAAGTTACTTTTTTACCTATATGTACGTTTTCTTACTAATAGGACTTTGTTTACATAGAATGTACAGTTAATAATAATAATGTGTCCATTTCTATAGCGCTAAACTCCACACTAAGTATGCTCATAGCGCTGACAATAAAGTCAATTGATATAAGACTGCTTAATTGTAGAGATATTTCTTGAGATGAGATTTAAAATTGTCTAGAGTTGGACATAGTTTGAGTTCATCAGGGAGGGAGTTCCATTTCACTGAAGCCATGTTCTGGTAAGTTCGAGATCCGAACGATGCAAGATTCCACTTAGGTATACAGTGAAGAGTTGGTGAGGATGACCGCAGAGTTCTTGCGGGAGTATAATATACATTATGGAGAGAGGAGTTCTTGAAGATACTGGGGCGCTGTGCCATGAATGCACTGATAGGCAAGTGTGAGGATCTTGTAGTCGATGCGTGCTTCGATGGGCAACCAATTAAGAGACATAAAAAGTTGGGTAATATGGCAATGTTTTGGTTTTAAAGTGACTATGCGAGCTGCTGTATTCTGAATTTTTTGAATTTTTTGATTTTTTTTAAAGGGAATCCTTTAAAGCTGCACCCAAAAAGCTGTTGCAGTAATCCAGTCTGGAAAGAATTAGTGTTCTCGCCATTGCAGCCGCTGCATCTTGCATCAGTTGGTATGTTACTTACATATTTACTTATATATATATGTACATTTCCCGACTAATAGGACTTTATTATTTACATAGTATGTACACTTGGTATATTACTACTTTTTTTACTTCTTTACTTTGACTTACCGTTGATACTTTCTGAATGGACATATGTATAGGACTTACAGCCAGTATAAGAACACATGAGTTGGGACACATGACGCACAGCGTATATATTTGAAATAATTGATCAAGACATTCTTAATTGGGAGGAAAGCGTCATGCATTTATACACCACTATATTTTAAGGAACACACATCTACATGTATGTATATATATAGTTAGGCTCATGTGATGGTATTCGTTACATCGTTATTGCTTTGTAAATGTTTGACTTCACAGACATATGACAAACATTCTTCTTATTATGACAGGAACGCAAATTTCTACATTTATTATTTGACAGAAAACAAAGTTTCTCGACATAAACATTCACAATAACATGACAAGAACATTTTGGGGTGTACAAATATTGCTGGAGTTCTTCCCTCTCCGAAGAAAGTCCACGGTAAAATGTTCTGCACGTTTATCTGTTGAAGATCATGAGACAAAATACAATCCTGAGTTTATTGTCAGGAAAACTACAGTAACTTACTTTTAGTTTTCAAATGATACCATTGTGATATATAAATATTGACACCTGGTTGTAAGGACTGGACTTCGCTAGTTTCTTCACGACTCGAACTTACACACGATTTTTTTGTTTGGACACACATGCGAATTCTAGAATTCGTCATAGGACTTATTCTTTCCAATAAACCTTTTAAAAAAATATTCTTTATCAACAACGTCTCCTTAATGAACCGGGGTCATATAAATGATCTCCTGGAACCCACACCGTTAAGTTTCCTTCACTTTAAAGGGACTGTAGCACGTTTTCTAATGGAAATAAAGAGATCTGACAAAAGAAATGTTACAAGTGCAAACAATCCTCCTTGATCAATAACCAGAGATCTAAAACGAATAGTTATGGTTCGGTTAAGTGGATCTTTTTTCTATTCCCGAATTATTAAAAGGTGTACACACTAAAATGGCGCAGAGCAGTTTTCGTTTTACATCGTTTTCGTAACATCGTTTTTCCACGACTATACGACAATCGGGTCTTGTGATGGACCATTTTATCATTTTAACTAAGAATATACTGTGTATACTTATTATCACTGCCAATTTTGAAGACATAGCTAATGCAAAAAATGGACTACAGTTCATTTAACCATTATACACAATATCTTATTCATGCAAGAAAAGGGTAGCAATTCTACTATAAGAGACAGCGCGATAAGTACACGTCTTTCAACTTCACACCACAGTCAGTTGGAGAAACATACAGTACACATTAACCGAAATTCCATTTAGTCAGCGTTAATCAGAACCAAATGTTCATTTGATATGATATAAACCACAGCCAGTTCAGGCTTAATATTTTCTAATATATATATACACTTATATATACATCAATCAACATACTGTTTTAACGATATATAATCAAAATGACTTGTTATCTGAAAACTTGAAATCTGTTTGGACAACCAATATTGATTTCAGTAAAGGACAGGGTGATCGGAGACAGCAATATGTTTATTAGGAATAATTCAGAAACCATGAAATACTGGAATGGAATGTTGAAACTGCTAGATCTTTGTTCTACATTATCAAACCACTTACTTTTCGGACACATTCTCTTCTTAAGTAACAGACACATGTAAGTGGTTAAGAAAATCTGGTATTCAATACAAACTCAATTCTTTATTCGCTGTATGTCCACGGTGGTACAATAGCACATATATAATATATAACAATAAATAATATACAATATGTGAAGGTCAGTTTACAGAATTTGTTTCATTTCAGCATTTACAATGGCGATACATTTGAATGATCCTTTTAGTACTGAGTTTTTTGTACATAGCAATGATTTAATTTTATGGATATTTGGAAAGGTACATAAATATGGGTATATACATGGTTCTCACATTGGTAAAAGCTAAACATTTAAATAAATAGTTGAACTCGTCTGCTATTGATGGGGAGTTACAGAGGGGGAACTTTCTGTTTTCGCGTGTGATGCCTTTCCAGCGGCCAGTTTCAACTGGTAAATAATGGTTACTTGTTCTGAATAGCAATATGGGGTAGGCTATAGATTTAGATAGTTAAAGGTATGGTTCAAAATATATTGAGTGTTTAAAGAACTTATAATAGTATCCTTTAGAGCTGCTGGAGACATCGCATTGTCTTCACTGTGTGAATTGATCTTTTAATACACGCTCTACTAATGTTACAATATAGTTAATTGACATGGGGTTATAATATAAATTTGTCAATCCACAATGATTAAAAAGCGTTTTGATAAAACGGAACCAGGGATTACAAACATTAAGGGAATCATTATATCGCAAAGGTATATAGAGGTTTGATGAGTATTTCGTTGGGATATCAGTTGTTTCTTGTTTATATCAAAATTGTATCATTTTTAGGGCTACATAAATTTTCAGGGGAAATCTTCAGAGTCAAAATGCCATTTAAATTGAACTTTCACCAAAGTCAAAGCATATCCATTGAAAGTTAACATTTCACCGAATCAAATGATTTTTATTCTAGGTCGGAGAGATTGTGCACATTCTGTATAGTCCCAAACATTAAATCCGAGTACCATTTTTGTTTAATATGTCCATTTTATCAAAATTTAAGAAGTTCACTCCTTCCAAAATATTACTGGGAATACCCAACATTAGACAAGATGCAAACATTATTTCTGTCAAAAGGTTTAATTTTAAGGAATTTTTGTAAATTTCTCTTCTTAGCAGAAAAGACAAGACTTAAGTTCTTCAAAGATGTTCCTGTGATATAATTTCAAATTGTGTATATTACCATCGCTCTCTGTGATACACTATATCTGTATCATGGGCCTATGGCCCCTTTCCGAAATAAACGCATACATTAATCCTGACACTAACTCATCCTTTTTAAACGTATATCAATTCTCAATGAATGATTAGTCGACTGAGGTCAAAAGATATTATTGTTTATTGACGCAGTCTCAATATATGACACAACATACAAGACGAACTGGCGCTGACACCATTGTTGCGTAACAAAATCACTCAATACATACTGACAAACTGGTCACCGGCGTTAACATAAAATGATCATGTGATACACCACTTTCATCAGTGATTAGAAATGTGTATTCCTCATCAGTTCTTATTGTAAACAATATTAGACAATAAATACCAACAATCCGGTCAACGGCGTTGATATAAAATAATTATGTGAATTACAGCTTTGATCACTGAAAAGGAATGTGTATTCTTCCTTATTTTTTTTTTTATAAATCCGACATGTGAAAGGATATGTTGATATCAGACTGAAACACCTCACTATTTTTTCACATGCAGTAATTTTATATATGATCACCTAAGGACAATTATGTACTTTTATATCACAGGTTTTAGCCTGGAGACCATTTTGTACGGAAACAAAGAACTTTCTAATTATCAAAATCAGCAAATAGTTGATCAAGTTCACAATTTCATTACCAAAACACAACGATTAAAATTTTGACCCTCACGTGATTGATTGATTTATATTTCTACATATGGGTCGTTTGACTATGTAAGTCTACTAGAACATATTAAACCTTTGTATTTCTTCAGATGGGTTGATATACACAACAATTCCAAAAGCAATTTTCTATTATTACTAGATGGTATTACTGTTAATCTATTTGATTCATGTGTACATTGTCATTTATAATGGTCTTAATTATTGACGTCAAATTTGTATTTCATTCTGAATCATATATTGTATGGGAGCGCTGTTAATATAAGCTATACACAGCTTGTTCACAATCCAAATTCATTACAAATAATAAAATATGTTTAACTTCATGTGGCAAGGTAGTAAATAACATCCTCGGTAGAATGACCACATGCGCACTTTGATGTTTCCGACTTTGTATCTATGTGCGTTTAGATTGTACAGTCGAGCTTTAGGGGGCAATGAATAATGGATGTTTTACTGTATGTGCTCTCCTCTCCTCTCCTCTCCTCTCCTCTCCTCTCCTCTCCTCTCCTCTCCTCTCCTCTCCTCTCCTCTCCTCTCCTCTCCTCTCCTCTCCTCTCTCTCCTCTCCTCTCCTCCAATTCAATCAGTGCAGCAAAGTGTGACACATCACACGTTGATACATATTATACTTCGATTCCGTTTTAATCTATGTGAAACAATCGGGACTTTATGGCCATTTACATAACTTGAAGTCCTCTTTTGTGGTAATTTGTCTCCTAGAGCGAGACGGTAGGACAGCGAGATGTTGACTAGTGAAGCGGATCAAGGGTTAATTAACGAGTTAATGGCGGCGGTCTTTGTATGAGGTATGTCGGCAAAGATAATAGGGGCAATCTCCCAACCCTACCGTGAACGAGATGAAGCTGCTGAAAGTTAAAATGTCCTTGAATAAAATGAACAGGACCGATTAACGGAGAGAAACTTATTTTCACGTCCTGGGTAACATAGTACATTTACAAGTCTTTAGATAAAACCAAATTAAATCAGCATTAGCTTCTTTAGCATAACACACATACATATATTTGTAAAAAAACACAACATAAGAGCCAACCGTTGATATGAGGGTTATGAGAGACTACAACATACATGTATGAAATACAAGATAAGATATAAATACATTAAAATGGACTTTGAAACATATTTAATTTTACATAAAAAAAAAGATTTTCGTTGTTCTAAAATAAGTCCGGCCGTAATCGACCTATGAGACACGATAAATCATTACAACACATATATCAAATATATTACATATATACACAGTGGTTTATAAAAGACGGTGGCTAAAATATCACGTATATGTATATGGAGAAACAGGATACAACTTTTACTGTTTTATTGGCTAAATGAATAAATGCTGGCGAAATGAGCCAGGTGTGGAGGAGAGCATACATTTAAAATGATTCATACCAGAATATTAAAAACACACGGCTTTGTTCTCCTTGTCTTGTAAGAAGGTTTGTTCCGCTCAATCAGATGTCTAACTTTATATTGTGAAGTTCCGCGTACAAGTTAACATTATACGACTGGTGACACTCATAAATTACCTATCGGCAATACGTTAATCCATTAATCGTTCATTGAGTCTTTCATTCCTCAGATCTAGCAAATACACCCAAGTGCTAAAGAAACGATACCATACAAAATAGAAGATAGTTCGACCCGCGAGCGATACATGTATATATACGACTGAAATAAAGTCACACCATGTCTTCAGAATCAAACTAAACTAAATTTTAAATTTAAATTTCACATCGAATCTTCTTATCAAGGCGAGATAGGAGAGTCAGAAAGGCTTTTGGCTTTTTTTACAGTAATGATGCGGTGACAGATTTTAGTCTAAGAAGGTACATTTTGCCGACATCTTTTAATAACATACTTTCCATATTTCATAATTTTTTTTACCGTAAATAGCAAACATTATGCCCAGGAAACCCCTTTGGAATAGCGATGTCCACCCCATGTGTGTTTCAACAAATATACAATACTAAGTATCACACTCCCATAAATGAAATGTTGTTTATCTCTTTATGAGGTATATCAACAGACATTTAAAATCGACTTTATCCGACAGAAATGTTGTGTGTTTGACTCTGTTAAAAATGTGGTACCCTTTCTGTTGCCCCTCGGTGTAGCTACCGACTGGGACCGATGTGCTTACATTTAAGGAATCCTCGCGCATGCAAATTATGAACGCCGAGGCCGCAAGGCCGATGTGTTAAATTTTTCAAATCCATATTTAGTAGCATCCAAACAATTCAGTAGAACAAATATACTTATTGAATATATAACTGTGCAATAAGTACCATAAGTATGGTTTTATGGTTTTATCTTTATATTTATCTAATATAAAGTCTGCTGGTTTGCAGTTTGAAAAACTTTGTTATTTGACACTAAATTGTTGGAGAGGTGGTTTAACGTTTTTAAACATTGCCCCTGCAAAGCATTGAGTTTGTTATCAGAAGAATCAAATTGCGAGGGTTGTTAGGCCTAAAAAATAAAATAAAATGTTTCTGGTCTTTACAGGCTGACAAAAATGATGCGATGACGCCTTTTTTTTAAGTTACGACATTTTTTTTAATGAAGAGATACACAAACAAAATGTATATAAGGGCGGGTAATTTGAGTACAGATTTTTCTGATGAGGTTTCCCATGGGTGATATAGTGGAGAGTAACGGAGCATATACAAAACCATGGGTAACCGAGGATGCATATTATGTCGTGGACAGATTTTGCAACCATAGGAATCATATTCTTTCGTAGTGAAAACCGGGGCATCAATCAGTCATTAGTGTGTTGTTGGTTTTTCAAAAGTGCCAAAAACAAATAAGCCTATTTCGAGGGAACCTCATGATATGTTCCATAGTACATTTATATTGAACATAACCTGTAAGTGATGCAAAACAATATGTTTTTAAGTAAAGAATTGCTTTTGTGTGTCAGAAATGTTATATTGATTACTTATGTAAATCTACAAGCGGTACATCAGCCGAAACTACAAACGGTACAGCGAAGCAGAACACAAGCTACGAAAGGAAAAAACAACATAGCGCTTTTGAAAACAACCTGAAACCATTTCTCAGGCATGGTTTTTTTCTGCAGAAGTCAAGTTATGCATATCAGTGAATTTTATTTAAAAATGCATTTATTTTTGTCAAATTTGCAGGTAAAGCATCTCAATCGCATAAAACTTTTCGATAGGGTCGATGAGCAAATCACGTTTTGGATTATTTCTATTTGCCGCACTACACTTAAACAACTTCCCGCATTCACAAAATGTATCATTTTTCTAATGTATTCATTACTGTGTCCAAAACTTAATAAGCAGTAGAAAAATCGGCGGTTACATACTGTGTGTCCTCTCTAAAAACATATCATCGATGTACACCTCTCTACTTCCGGTGTACGATGATAAACAGTGCATATGATAAATACAACTGATCCATATACTATTGCCCGTCAGTGTATTTTATTATTGACTAAGCTTTGAAACAAACAGAAAAGGAAATTATTTGTATTTAATTATGCAAGGTTGTTTTGTTAAAGGATAGATGCAATGACATATGGTCCGAATCGGATTCATTAAAATGGGATGTCAGTTTGACAATTACTCGATTTTAAATATTTGAAATCGGTCCATAAATTACTTTAATCGGCTTTTTTAAAAAAACGCCTAATTTAGCCACGGCGACCAGAAAGTCTGCTGGGGTGTGGCCCTTGAAGGGATGACTTCTGTGACGTATCAGGAGGAATCTGATTTTCGGGATAGTCATAATTCAACGTAATTTCGCAACATTTTGATTGTTAATTTCACAAAGAAATATTCAATAAACCAACTTAAATTTCCCAAATATCGAATGTTTAAATATCCAACTAGGTAATTCCGCAGATGACAATTACACAATTATTACATAAACATGTCTTTTTGCCGATGTAATACACCTCATAAATTAATTTAGCGGCAGTTATAATCATCATTAAGTAATTAACGAGACTCGGCGGAGTAGTTGTCTAGCCGGCCCGTCTCTCGCTTATCACAGTCACGCCTCAGTGAGCATTTTCAAAATGAATTGCCCAACTAATTGCGATAGTGTTAAAATGGGTGAATTAAAATCGTCTTAATTATCAATTGCAAGTGTATATTGTCTCGATTTTATGCTCAATTGATTCCGATATACAGTATACGTAGAGGTAATCATCTGTCATTCTTGAGAAAAATGCTAATATATATATATATATAAACATATGCTTATTAGCAAGACCCTTAAGAATCAAATGCCGAGATCGTTAAAGTCACTTGGTCGACATTTGTTTTCATTGGTTAAGAAGCAGGGATAAAGTATGAGGTTCCTTTTCCCGGCTATTTTGCTGGAGCCTTGAAATTCAGGCCATGTAGAACAGAGGTTAGGATCGGAAATCTGAAGTGAGTAACCGTTGTGGGAAGAGAATGGTAGTTTTCAAAAGCCTGAGCGAGCCATACTGCAAATGCAGCTCATTGAAGTGTACAGTGTATCATATTAGACTGCATTGCCAATGTAGCCAAGACTTACACACAACATAACACTAACTAACTAAAGACAACAATATTCCATTACTTGTATATGTATAATAAGTAATATAAGTAGAGCATAGCTTCATTATTTATAAATGTAGAAAATACGATTTATTTATTTGTAAACGGAGATCATACGATTCCATAACTTGTAAACTCAAACCATATTGATATGATTCCATTATCTATATATGTAGAAAATACGATTCCTTTATTAGTTAGTGATTCGATTATTTATACATTTAGATCATATGATTCTGTCATATGTCCCACCAGGGGCACGACAACTTTATCTGTAGTAGAGAACTGATGTACACCAGTCAATGTTGGGTGCAATGCTACACTGAATTTCATTGTTGTACCACCCATGGTTCACTTGTTCCAACCGTTGCTCGCACGTTTCACCGCAAAACATAGCAACATGGGCTCTGTTCCATAACAGTGAGCGCTTAAATTGCTCATTGATCTCTCAAGTAGCGCTCAAGTAGCGCTCATTCTCTCTTGAACGACACATTGAAAATTTCTCGAAGTTTGCTCGTCTTGCTACGTAGCGCTACATTGAGCAGACGCGTTCAAGAGAGGTTTAAAAGTAATCGCTAATTGAGCGATTACTTTGAAACCTCTCTCGAATACGGCCCTGGTGTTACGAGTTTTTTCACTGCAATAATCATGTTGAAAGCGCCGTTAAAATCATTAGACTATACAGTAAGTTCATTTTAAATGTCGACCGTATGATTTGTTTATTTATAAATTTAGACATTCGATTCGATTATCTGTTAATATTGACCATATTACTTGTTTATTTAAATTGCCAGGCAAAAGAAAGCTCTCACCTCAGTTGATTTTATCATATGTATCAAGTTTAACTAAAAAGTACAGGTGTCAGCACTCACAGAATACTTCTACATGTTTGTTAATTTTTAAAAAATCTGAAATTCTATATTAAATTAAAAAAAACATTGCTTTGATAATACACAATTGTTCATCGACATATAAGTCATATTTTATGTGAAAGTTAATAAATGTGCCTGATTCTGCACACATTTACATTTTAAACATGGTAAGGGGTCATGTTTGTGTAAATTTCATTTCTTACCCCTGTTATTTAAAGGGACACTACGTGTTTTTCATGAACATTTATTTAGATTTGATACATACAAAAATATCAAATGTCGTGATTTATGTCCAAATCAGCTCCCTCGACATGCATATGTATCCCTAAAGCCAAATATTTGACAATAACTTGCTTTCAATAAAACTCGATCAGCGGCTTAATACACGATGATAAGTCGAATTCATGTGCCCCATTTACATGTATGCCATTCATATGTTCCAATGTACTGTACCAACCTATATCTCTCTGTCTCTTTGTCTGCTTCATATAAGTTTTCAAAATTACGTTTGAACAACTGACGCGCGACAGCCGCGCAACATTGTCCGGTTTTCGATCATAATCGAGACTAAACAACTTAATATATACACTTTAGTGAACAGATTGGCACTAAAATGGTAGTTTTCGAAAACAGTCATTACTTCTCGATTAAATAACACCCTTGGTAACTTTTGACCTATGTTAATACAATAACATACGGAGTGTCCCTTTAACTAAACTTTAACCACATCACCAATCAATTCATTCAAACTACTGCAGATAAGTATTATTGTATCGTGCCATAGGCAACTAAATCTGATTTCTTTCAAATATTGAATGACTCGAAACCAACGGAGGTGAGTACATTCTTTTGCCTGGCAGTATATATATTTATACGATAAGATTCTATTATTTTGTCAATGCAGATCACGTGGTTTCTTTAATGAAGACCATACGATACCAATATTTGTAAATGTGGACTATACGATTTTATTATATGACGAGCAGTGAAATACTGGGATTTATCATTGGATATAAACTGTCTATCAAGCTACACTGAAAATAACTTATATTTTCACTGCGAACGTCATAAAACAATGGTCTCACGCGGCGAATTGGCTTATGACGTCACAGTGTTACTGTGGTGACGGGTTGTTCCTAGAGGCCGCTCGGCGTGAAAACGACCCTTTTCGGACGTAATTATATGACTAATATCATATAATAAATAGAATATCCGTCAATTCTTGACAAATACCATGTTTATCTCATCTCGTGAGGTAGAACAGTTATATATTTTCACTCGTGGCTGCACCACTCGTGAAAATATAACCATTCTACCTCTCGCGATGAGATAAACATGGTATTAGTCAAGAAAAGACAGATATCCTCTATCTATTATTTGAAAATGCAAATTATATGAGTTATTTATTTATAAATGTAGACCATGCAGTGTTATTAAATCTGTACATCAATGTCGTTTGAACTAGCTTTACAAACCTCCAGTGACGTCACACCACTATACTGCCTATAACATTTTACTCAATAAGTAATAATCCCCTGGATTCTAACGTAATTTCCCTCTACCCACGGCAATTATACTAACAATGCCCCTCTTCAAATATGTGTATTTAATACTGAGATGTTAAGTTTAATATGACAGTTAGTGTATGTTATGTCTAACTCTATTGGAAAACAACTGTTAATTCAAACATAAATTTTCAAATGTTTTTTAATAACCCGAAACCTCCATACTCCTGCACACCAAGCTCAGCGATGATACCACTGTGCTACAGGGACTAGGCTGATAAGGTTGTTAACTAAGTCCCCTTAAAACCATACTGCCTTTCACCAAAGGGGGATATTTTACGGACAACTCCTTTACTTTTTCGCTCTATCAATTAGAATAGATTAAACATAAAATTTAACCACGGGGTCGGTTTGTAAGCTTGATAAACCATACCAAAGGGTGTTTATGAGATTTTAAACTCTTACCCTCGGGATACCTCGGGTTGCGGGTTTTAAATCTCATAAACCCCATTTGGCATGTTTTATCCTATACTTCATGTTGCATCCGATATGGGGAATATCACGTACTCGTCTATTTTGCCTTACTACTAGATATTCAGTCCTAATAATCACTCGATAATTAACGTAACTGACACAGACATATTTGTTGTTATCATGTCTTTGGCCAAGTAGTTGGATTTGTGTTTTATATGAAAGCAATAAGATTCCATTGTATGTAAAAGAACCTCCCTTACAAGTACTAAACTGTCAGGCTAAAGAAAGTACTCACCTCAGTTGATTTTATAATATGTATGATTATCAATTGCAATTATCTCATGTTTTCGATGTCATAATCTAAAACTGAAAAGGACAGGTGTTTGGTCAGCAGTCAAAGAATACTTTTAAATTTGTTTTTAAATAATAAAAAAATATTTTCTCCCAAATATTGACGAAACGCCCAGTGATATTATTTTTATCATTATGTTCAATACATAATGTTTCATAAAGTGTTCCTTGGAAGAACGCTTTACAGTTGAAACAGTTTCACAGATGACCAGTGGTATTGTTACGGTAACTGAAGTGTTTGATGGTTTGTAAACAGAGTAATGGATATATCGACAACCATGTGAACACATGGTGATACATATATGTACCAGGTTCTCAAACATACCCGAACTACACCTAGCATCATCTGTATCCATTAAACTTTGAAATTAACATAAGCAGCTACCTTAAAGAGCCATTAAATATGTTATTGGAGTCCCACTATGTCAAGCGTTATGTATGGTGTTATTTTATCGAGAAGTACTGAGTGTTGCTGAAAAATATCAATTTAATGCATACTCAATGGCTCTTTAACGAAATTACAAGAGGAATTATTCAAACTTGTCAGTATGCAGTGAACTCCCTGATGCGAGTAGCAACGTCTCTATACTCCCTGTTTATGAAATACACAGTTCACAAGTACTCATACAGATGCATCCCGCAAGTTTGTTCACCTCCTCGTATAGCATAGTGAACATTTCATGTAAATTTGATTTCATTGTAACGTTAATATGATTACATCAAAAGCAAAACCAATGAATCATCCTTTATCTATGTTTAAAATTATCATTAACAAACGTAACCTGTGATCGTCACGTCACTTTGGTATATTGGGATATACAGATGGGGTCAAATTCTGCAAATTCAAATTTCATAAAATTTCTTATAAAAGTTTCATATGGATTAAATGAGAACAGATTCACCACAGATATATTGAATGCTTATATGAGAAAACTGTACTTAGGAAAAGATTGACCCCTCGTCACTTAAAAGGGATACCAAAACTGTAACTATTAACTATGAGGTATAATAGATTATGTTATTAAATATTCAGCCGTCTCCTTATAAAGCGAAAATGCAAAATGACATCCAAAATTACATAATATTTGCACTTAAATACACAAGTAGGTGAACAAACTTTCGACATGCAGCTGTCAATCTTACATCTTGCACTATATATATTTCACAGAGAGAATGTATTTCTCGTTAGTAGTTTTGCATCAGGTGATTATTATTTTAACATGTTTGTATACTGTACTGAACAATTTCTGTGCTGATGAACGTTATGAGTGAAGGTATGTCAAAATTTATCTCAACATTTAACAAATTGGAATTACAATTTAAAGATCTGCGAAGAAGTAACCGCTGGGGTGGTCTTGGAAATGGATGTACTGTATGCTATGCGTTAATATCATTCATATATATATGCTCTCGTAAAAAGAAAGAGAGTATAAAACGAAATGCAGTTGTTGGATAAAATAGATGTTGCATGTATTCGGTAGACACATGTTTTGTAAGGAAGTGCTAACAAGTTCACTCATGTAAGTAAGATACTTTTATTTTTGTATAAGTTCAAATACACTTTGAAATTTGTTGAAATCGCTTTTTAAAAATGTTTTTTTGGCAAGAATGTTTGGCGTCTAAGTTAAAAAGTTTTAAAATGTAGAAGTATGATAAATAAAAGATGATGTCAACATAAATAACCTGCTTGGACTTAAATTTTTTGACGCATCAATACTTTAGACATAAAACATGATAAAACCCTTTTTGACTCTCCTTTATCTTCTAGAAGATTACAACGATTTCTTAAAGGGGCAGTAGCACGTTTTTTGAAAATTTTATTTTTTCGAATTTCCCATTTATAAAGACAGTTTATGTGATTTATATTGACTTTAGAGGGTAAAACATATTATTACACAAACCAATTATCCGTAGTGTTTATAACGGTGGTCCTTATAAAGCAAAAATTGCATGGCGGTCATTTTATTGTCAACACATTTTATTATTTCGAATAACAAAAACGATTCCCATGGCTTTACGGAACCATGTAGATTCATTGTTTTACTTGATTTTCCAAAGAGAGAAGGGTGTTTTAGTATTAATGACATTATTTTTCAAATAAATTTCATCAACATTTTTGAGCGAAAAAACATGCTACTGCCCCTTTAAAACGCGTGTTTCTGAGAAATATGAACTGATACTGTTTTGTAATATTAATCAGTTTAGTTGGCTTCTGCAGACATGATATTTGTTTAGTCTCATATCGCGGAATGTCATATCTTATAGTTTGGATGGCGTTCCTTCTGCATTAGAGTTTATTTAATATATTGAAGTGTATAAAAAATAACTTTACAACTTTTGAAGAACTAGATTTATTAGACTAAAATCACATCCTTATAATGTAGAACCATAACAAAGTTTGAGTACTGTATTAATGAATATTGAAATCAAAAGAGGTATCAACTTAATTCGATACATTAACGTATTATTTTGATTGGCATTCTAGAAGTTGAGGTTATGAAGTATGACGACAAATTTTATGGATAAAAACTTATTGTTTATATGAATGCTGAGTGTTCAGTTATATTTATATACCCGCTGGCAATTTACATGAAACAATTAGAAAAAATATTGGATGTATATTAAGACAAGCTTTGTTATGTAACAGCCATTGTGACATAATCAAACATGGCAGGTGATGCCTGTTTTGGGAGGTATTCTTGCACGATGATAAATAAATGCACCCTAATTTTCATAATATGGTCTTTGTACATTTGTGTACTTTAGATTATAACTATACATTTGCATATAACGTGGCAGACATATCATTTAATAGAATATGTTTTCAAATACAGTTTTACAGTTCAGATAATGAAATAAACGTTTTTTTGTTGAAAATGGAGCTCCTTAAATCATTTTCTGAAGTTGACCAAAATACGTTAAAGTAACAGTTGATTATAACCAAGTATATTTACACACAAAATGATATACCACATTACATTTCTTTTTTCTAAGCTGCTAGAAAGTATTGTTTTACAGACTGTTTTAAGACTGGTCTGCTGTCACATATCAAAGGCCTATCACCAATCAATAAACAATTATGCCATGGTAAAGTTTCTCACAAAATGGATCCCACATCAAGGTCAAAGGTATAACCTCAGTGTGTGACATTGGAAACATAACATTTTCAAATGCTGACGAATTAAATGTTACTGCCTGTCAAGGGCAATAACTCTGAAAATATTAATCCGATCGGTCCCAAAAAAGCACATGTGTATCGCCGATGTATATCAAAAGCATGTGTAAAGTTTCAGAAAGATTGATAAAAAATGTGGGACGGGTTGATTTCAGGACGCAAGTACTGTCAGTCAGTCTGAAATTGGAAAGCCGAGCGCTCTAAATCAAGCGCAATAACTCTGAAAATATTAATCCGATCGGTCCCAAAAAAACACATGCGTATCGCCGATGTATCTCCCGGGGGTTAAAATTATTTTTAAAAAAAAATGGTTTCTGTAATTGGTAATCATTATATGAAGTCACTTTCCTTTGACAGATACATTTATTTCAATTACAAGTTTCACTGTAGTCACAAATAGTATCAAAATAGTCACAGAAACAGAGTTACTTCGTTTCATGATATATGACCCACGAAATTTATTTTCATTTCCAAATTTTAATCTCTCTCTACTCTCTTTTTGGTTGTAAACATGATGATCCGCAGTGAGATTAACAGGCACAATTTAATATTAAAGGTTTCCCTATGATCGTGTCATTAAATTAGTTTTGTTGGTTTTTCTCTCAGTTAAATATTGATAGCAGTTTCTAAAATAATTTCATATGCAATCTTTGTATCAAATAGATTCCGAAACAACGTTTCATTATAATTATTGTTATACACTGTCGGCCAAAAGAAACGTCTACCAGATATCTTATCAGATTTCGTAAAAACTATTATGAACAGTTTAGCAATATTATAGCATTATGAAGGTGCGCCATTTCTGCATAATGTATTTAAATTTCAGAAGTTTTCATGTCATAAAAGAATGGCGATTGTTAAAATGAGACAACAGAAATTTTTCAGTTTTCGATCAGTGCTTGATCAGAAAAACATTTGAAACAGAATTTCATACAACCACGTGCACGAGCAACACTACAGGCAAGCATTCACTTAAAAGTGATCAGATGTACAGATGATTACAGTGCGCAAATTAATCAACCGGAAATAGCGGTCTTAATTTGGCGTTTCATTGACTCAAATCACTTTTTCCACAATTCCAATGGACTTTCATATTAATTGTTTTCAGCATAACGTGTAGACCACCATTTATTATATTTCAGAAATTATTTTATCTTTCATTTTAAGGAAAATCAAAAACTCATAGACAGGTAACTGACACTGCATTTCACAATAGCTCATGTCATGTTAAGTTTGAATGATCGCTTGAAATGAATTTTTTTATTGAAATGAAACATAGCCTCGAAAAGTAAGTGTCTTAACATTCGCGTAATTAAGAATGTTGCACTGGGAGGGGAAACTTGCCAATCAAATGATGACACGTCATGTTTAGGATTGTTATAATTACGTGCATTATCGTACATTTTCTGAACGAACCAAAGCATATTGACACAGGTAAGACATATATATAAATATACAATGTATATATATAAATTAACTTTACTAACGCTTTGATCATTGAATTATCATTGTATTGCATTGTTTTTATCACGGATATCATATTGTTTGTTGAAACGGAAAAGTGCGATTTAATCTTATCATTTTGATAATACTTCCGTTTAGTATGAAAACTTAATTTGAATTTCTGATATTAAGGTCGCCAATCAATTGTTAAAAAAGGGACATGTCTAAACAAGTATTAGTTTAATTGTACTCTGCACAATTTGATGAGCAAAGTAAATTCAGTTATCATATTAGTAATAAGCCCTATACATGACATTGAATTACATCGAGGCACATCGTGTTTATGTATACTGCTTCGCGGGATTTTACAAATAATATTTTCTTAAAACACATTTCCCATCCCATATTTCTTATCGCAAATTTATTTCTCTCATGACCACTGTTTTGGCAGGTGATTTCGACATGAAGTTATGGGTCGCTTTTATAGCGACAGTTCTGTATCAAAGGGAGGTAACTGTTGAAGGGCAGGTTTCCTTCGCAGATCGAGCATACGCCGAACGTCTTCTGCAAACAGGTTCGTGAGTGACAATTTCATACATCATTACATCATAATTTTGTCACGCAAATCTTATGAAAATAATCTTTAAACTAACAGAAAACTGATATTTACGTTGGCTCATAAGGGACATAAAATATTTGTCATAGTATCTTAGATTTCTCTCATTGAAACTACGGAAAGCTGAACCGAAAATAGGAAAACCTAGCATAAAACATAATAAACTCCAAATGAAACACAAGAAACTAAATATGAATCATGAAAAACTCAAATGAAATACGAAATAATTTGGCTGAAAAGTGAAAAATAAATTCATGAAATTCTAAGAAACTACCTTCTCAGCTAAAGGGACATTATGATCATTTTTAGCTCATCAGGCCTGAAAGGCCCGATGGGCTTATGGCATGGCATGGCGTCCGGCCATCCGTCCATCCGTCCATCCGTCCATCCGTCTGTAAACTTTTTGCTATTAGAACCCGTTTCACCGCGGCGCAAACCCTTTCCGTCGCTATAAGAACCCGTTTCACAGCGGTGCAAACCCTTTCCGTCACTATAAGAACCCGTTTCGACGCTGTGCAAACCCTTTCCGTCGCTATGAGAACCGGTTTCATCGCGGTGCAAACCCTTTCCGTCGCTATAAGAACCCGTTTCACCGCTGTGCAAACACTTTCCTTCGCTATGGGAACCCGTTTCACCGCGGTGCAAACACTTTCCGTTGCTATGAGAACCTGTTTCACCACGGTGCAAACCCTTTCCGTCACTATAAGAACCCGTTTCACCACTGTGCAAACCCTTTCCTTCGCTATGAGAACCGGTTTCACCGCGATGCAAACCCTTTCGGTCGCTATAAGAACCCGTTTCACCGATGTGCAAACCCTTTCCATCGCTATGGGAACCCGTTTCACCGCGGTGCAAACCCTTTCCGTCGCTATAAGAACCCGTTTCACCGCTGTGCAAACCCTTTCCATCGCTATGGGAGCCCGTTTCACCGCTGTGCAAACCCTTTCCATCGCTATGAGAACCCGTTTCACCGTGGTGCAAACCCATTTCCATCGCTATGAGAACCCGTTTCACCGCTGTGCAAACCCTTTCCATCGCTATGGGAACCCGTTTCACCGCGGTGCAAACCCTTTCCGTCGCTATGAGAACCCGTTTCACCACGTTCCAAACCCTTTCCACCGCTATGAGAACCCGTTTCACCGCTGTGCAAACCCTTTCCACCGCTATGAGAACCCGTTTCACAGCTGTGCAAACCCTTTCCGTCGCTATGAGAACCCGTTTCACTGCGCTGCAAACCCTTTCCATCGCTATAAGAACCCGTTTCACCGCTGTGCAAACCCTTTCCATCGCTATGGGAACCCGTTCACTGCGGTGCAAACCCTTTCCGTCGCTATAAGAACCCGTTTCACCGCTTTGCAAACCCTTTCCATCGCTATGGGAACCCGTTTCACTGCGGTGCAAACCCTTTCCATCGCTTTGAGAACCTGTTTCACCGCGTTGCAAACCCTTTCCGTCGCTATAAGAACCCGTTTCACCGGTGTGCAAACCCTTTCCATCGCTATGGGAACCCGTTTCACCGTGGTGCAAACCCATTTCCATCGCTATGAGAACACGTTTCACCGCGGTGCAAACCCATTTCCATCGCTATGGGAACCCGTTTCACCGCGGTGCAAACCCTTTCCATCGCTATGAGAACCCGTTTCACCGTGATGCAAACCCAATACCATCGCTATGAGAACCCGTTTCACCGCGGTGCAAACCCATGCCCATTGCTATGGGAACCCGTTTCACCACGGTGCAAACCCTTTCCATCGCTATGAAAACCCGTTTCACCGTGGTGCAAACCCATTTCCATCGCTATGAGAACCCGTTTCACCGCGTTGCAAACCCTTTCCATCGCTATGGGAACCCGTTTCACCGCTGTGCAAACCCTTTCCATCGCTATGAGAACCCGTTTCACCATGGTGCAAACCCATTTCCATCGCTATGAGAACCCGTCCACAGCGGTGCAAACCCATTTCCATCGCAATGAGAACCCGTTTCACCGTGGTGCAAACCCATTTCCATCGCTATGGGAACCCGTTTCACCACGGTGCAAACCCTTTCCATCGCTATGGGAACCCGCTTCACCGCGTTGCAAACCCTTTCCATCGCTATGAGAACCCGTTTCACCGTGGTGCAAACCCATTTCCATCGCTATGGGAACCCGTTTCACCACGGTGCAAACCCTTTCCATCGCTATGAGAACCCGTTTCACCATGGTGCAAACCCATTTCCATCGCTATGAGAACCCGTCCACAGCGGTGCAAACCCATTTCCATCGCTATGAGAACCCGTTTCACCGTGGTGCAAACCCAATTCCATCGCTATGGGAACCCGTCCACAGCGGTGCAAACCCATTTCCATCGCTATGAGAACCCGTCCACAGCGGTGCAAACCCATTTCCATCGCTATGAGAACCCGTTTCACCGTGGTGCAAACCCAATTCCATCGCTATGGGAACCCGTTTCACCACGGTGCAAACCCTTTCCATCGCTATGAGAACCCGTTTCACCGCGTTGCAAACCCTTTCCATCGCTATGGGAACCCGTTTCACCGCTGTGCAAACCCTTTCCATCGCTATGAGAACCCGTTTCACCATGGTGCAAACCCATTTCCATCGCTATGAGAACCCGTCCACAGCGGTGCAAACCCATTTCCATCGCTATGAGAACCCGTTTCACCGCGGTGCAAACCCATTTCCATCGCTATGGGAACCCGTTTCACCACGGTGCAAACCCTTTCCATCGCTATGAGAACCCGCTTCACCGTGGTGCAAACCCATTTACATCGTTCACCGCGTTGCAAACCCTTTCCACCGCCACGATAACCCGTTTCACCGCGGTGCAAACCCTTTCCGTGGCTATAAGAACCCGTTTCACCACTGTGCAAACCCTTTCCATCGCTATGAGAACCCGTTTCACCGCGGTGCAAACCCATTTCCATCGCTATGGGAACCCGTTTCACTGTGGTGCAAACCCTTTCCATCGCTATGGGAACCCGTTTCACTGTGGTGCAAACCCATTTCCATCGCTATGAGAACCCGTTTCACCGCGGTGCAAACCCTTTCCGTCGCTATAAGAACCCGTTTCACCGCTGTGCAAACCATTTCCATCGCTATGTGAGCCCGTTTCACCGCGGTGCAAACCCTTTCCGTCGCTATGAGAACCCGTTTCACCGCTGTTCAAACCCTTTCCATCGCTTTGGGAACCCGTTTCACCGCGGTGCAAGTCTTTGTAAATCCAACAACAAATGCAATGGCTCATTACGCCTGTGATCACAGAGGGTGCTTAATAACTGATATATAGGCATACATAAGACAATATCTACATCGTATTGTAGCTAAAGGAGTCAAAGAGTCTAATTGTTAAAGAGTAAACAACGTTTTTTTTTCAATTTTCAATGTGACAAAATACAACACCGGGGAAATATAAAGATGAAAAATGACCTAAGGTGGAAAGTCAGTACTTCTTGATAAGATAACACCATTTATAACGTTTGAAATAATGGGACTTCAACAATATACTCCATGGCTCTTTATGCTCTTTCAACGACAATTCATTTAAAATGGAGTCCGCGCTGATAGTACTAGGAGATAGAGTGAGTATTATGTACAGCTATGAAAACTATTTATTTTTGAAAACATCAAATATATTAAAAGTTGTATAAATAATTTAAAAGGAAAATGTATTATCTTAGGAATGACTGGTTGTTCTAATTGTTTTACTTTTATTTGTACAGTATCTGTCTTCTGTTTAAGCAAAAAGTGTGGTGTCTACAACATGCGTTCCCTGGTTAAAGAGGCAGTAGAACGTTTTTTCGCTCAAATAGGTTAATTAAATGTAATTGAAAAAGAATGTCACTAATAGCAAAACACACTTCTCCTCTTCGGAAAATCAAATTAAGAAAGTGTAGATGGTTCGGTAAATCCATGGGAATAGTTTTTGTAATAATAAGATGTGTTCACATAAATATGGCCACCATGCAACTTTTGCTTTATACGTGCTACAACCCCCCCCCCCCCCCCCCCAACAAATAATATTTATAAACAATCGTTCATGTAATTCTAGGTACGGACAAACTGGGTGGTATGACCACAACAGAACAGCATAATGCCTTCACCGCCACTAAATCATGGGCTGTAAAATACAGTCAGACAGTCAGAGGACCACAGAGCAAACATCAAACAAGCTCATATGGGACCTGGTATGTATGACATCAGTGAAAAGTGAGCGGACTAGTAGCTTGGGGCCGTGTTTGTGTGACATAAGTGAAAAGTGAACGGACTAGTAGACTGGGGCCGATTATTTTGACATCAGTGGGAAGTGAGCGGACAAGTAGACTGGACCGGTATGTATGAGATCAATGAGAAGTGAACAGACTAGTTGACTGGTACCTGGTATGTATGACATCAGTGAGAAGTGAGAGGACTAGTACACTGGTACCTGTTATGTATGACATCTGTGTATGACAAAAGTGAGCGGACTAGTAGACTGAGGTCGGGTATGTATGACATCAGTGAAAAGTAAGCGGACTAGTAGACTGGGTCCGGGAATGTATGACATCAGTGAAAAGTGAGCGGACTAGTAGACTGGGGCCGGATATGTATGACATCAATGAGAAGTGAGCGGAATAGTAGACTGGGTCCGGGTATGTATGACATCAGTGAAAAGTGAGCGAACTAGTAGACTAGGATCGGGTATGTATGACATCAGTGAAAAGTGAGCGGACTAGTAGACTGGGGCCTGGGTATGTATGACATCAGTGAAAGTGAGTGGATTGACATCTGTGAAAAGTTAGCAGACTTGTAGACTGGAACCGGGTATGTATGACATCAGTGAGAAGTGAGCGGACTAGTACACTGGTACCTGTTATGTATGACATCTGTGAAAAGTGAGCGGACTGGTAGACTGAGGTCGGGTATGTATGACATCAGTGAAAAGTAAGTTCATGTAATTCTAGGTACGGACAAACTGGGTGGTATGACCACAACAGAACAGCATAATGCCTTCACCGCCACTAAATCATGGGCTGTAAAATACAGTCAGACAGTCAGAGGACCACAGAGCAAACATCAAACAAGCTCATATGGGACCTGGTATGTGTGACATCAGTGAAAAGTGAGCGGACTAGTAGCTTGGGGCCGTGTTTGTGTGACATAAGTGAAAAGTGAACGGACTAGTAGACTGGGGCCGATTATTTTGACATCAGTGGGAAGTGAGCGGACAAGTAGACTGGGCCGGGTATGTATGAGATCAGTGAGAAGTGAACAGACTAGTTGACTGGTACCTGGTATGTATGACATCAGTGAGAAGTGAGAGGACTAGTACACTGGTACCTGTTATGTATGACATCTGTGTATGACAAAAGTGAGCGGACTAGTAGACTGAGGTCGGGTATGTATGACATCAGTGAAAAGTAAGCGGACTAGTAGACTGGGTCCGGGAATGTATGACATCAGTGAAAAGTGAGCGGACTAGTAGACTGGGGCCGGATATGTATGACATCAATGAGAAGTGAGCGGAATAGTAGACTGGGTCCGGGTATGTATGACATCAGTGAAAAGTGAGCGAACTAGTAGACTAGGATCGGGTATGTATGACATCAGTGAAAAGTGAGCGGACTAGTAGACTGGGGCCGGGTATGTATGACATCAGTGAAAGTGAGTGGATTGACATCTGTGAAAAGTTAGCAGACTTGTGGACTGGAACCGGGTATGTATGACATTAGTGAGAAGTGAGCGGACTAGTACACTGGTACCTGTTATGTATGACATCTGTGAAACGTGAGCGGACTAGTAGACTGAGGTCGGGTATGTATGACATCAGTGAAAAGTAAGTTCATGTAATTCTAGGTACGGACAAAATGGGTGGTATGACCACAACAGAACAGCATAATGCCTTCACCGCCACTAAATCATGGGCTGTAAAATACAGCCAGACAGTCAGAGGACCACAGAGCAAACATCAAACAAGCTCATATGGGACCTGGTATGTATGACATCAGTGAAAAGTGAGCGGACTAGTAGCTTGGGGCCGTGTTTGTGTGACATAAGTGAAAAGTGAACGGACTAGTAGACTGGGGCCGATTATTTTGACATCAGTGGGAAGTGAGCGGACAAGTAGACTGGGCCGGGTATGTATGAGATCAATGAGAAGTGAACAGACTAGTTGACTGGTACCTGGTATGTATGACATCAGTGAGAAGTGAGAGGACTAGTACATTGGTACCTGTTATGTATGACATCTGTGTATGACAAAAGTGAGCGGACTAGTAGACTGAGGTCGGGTATGTATGACATCAGTGAAAAGTAAGCGGACTAGTAGACTGGGTCCGGGAATGTATGACATCAGTGAAAAGTGAGCGGACTAGTAGACTGGGGCCGGATATGTATGACATCAATGAGAAGTGAGCGGAATAGTAGACTGGGTCCGGGTATGTATGACATCAGTGAAAAGTGAGCGAACTAGTAGACTAGGATCGGGTATGTATGACATCAGTGAAAAGTGAGCGGACTAGTAGACTGGGGCCGGGTATGTATGACATCAGTGAAAGTGAGTGGATTGACATCTGTGAAAAGTTAGCAGACTTGTAGACTGGAACTGGGTATGTATGACATCAGTGAGAAGTGAGCGGACTAGTACACTGGTACCTGTTATGTATGACATCTGTGAAAAGTGAGCGGACTAGTAGACTGAGGTCGTGTATGTATGACATCAGTGAAAAGTAAGCGGACTAGTAGACTGGGTCCGGGTATGTATGACATCAGTGAGAAGTGAGCGGACTAGTAGACTGGGGCCGGGTATGTATGACATCAATGAGAAGTGTGCGGACTAGTAGACTGGGGACGGGTATGTATGACATCAGTGAGAAGTGTGCGGACTACATGTAGTAGACTGGTACCTGGTTTGTATGACATCAGTGAGAAGTAAGCGGACTAGTAGACTGGGTCCGGGTATGTATGATTTCAGTGAGAAGTGAGCGGACTAGTAGACTGGGGCCTGGGTATGTATGACATCAGTGAAAAGTGAGCGGACTAGTAGACTGGGGTCGGGTATGTATGACATCAGTGAACAGTGAGCGGAATAGTAGACTGGGGTCGGGTATGTATGACATCAGTGAAAAGTGAGCGGACTAGTAGACTGGGGTCGGGTATGTATGACATCAGTGAACAGTGAGCGGAATAGTAGACTGGGGCCGGGTATGTATGGATGGATATGTCGGACTAGGGTCTAGATCTCATATCACCGCAGCTATATACCGAAAGATTGTTCACCAACATATGTTTCATAGTGCAAAATTCATGTAAATTGACGTTCGTTGTAACGTCATTAACACTGCATCACCTACAATGACAATGAATCATCATATATCCAAGGGGAAAATAATAATTCTCAAACGTATCCTGTAATCGTCACATGCGCGGTGCATGTTAATGGCATTATGAAATTGACAGAAGGTGTAAATTTTTTAAAATTCAAATTTAGTTAATTTTCGAATAAAAGTTTTCATATCGATTAAATGAGAACAAATTCACCACAAATACATTTAATGAGCATAATAGGAAATATAATATGTATGTTTCACCCAGTTGATCACTTACTGAAGATTTCACAGAAGAAATTAAAAACTGTAGTTTTGAAAAGATTGATCCTGGTAACTTCAAAGAGCTGCAAAAACTGTACCTGTTTACTATGAAGCATCAAATCAGATTTTGTTATGGAACACTCAACTGTCTTCTTGTAATGCTAAAATGCAAAGTGATTGTTTGAGTTTTTGAGTTAATACAATGTCAAAGTACATGATTACATTGACGAAAGTCACGAAGATCTATTGTTCTTTTTTTTAAATATTTTTTTTTATTCACTTCATTTGGATACAGTCATCAATATTTAGTACAATATATAGAAACAGTTGATATGGAACCTTGTGCATAATAAAATTGGCATTTTCGTTACAAACCACAGGGGAATAAAACAGTACAGTGAAAAGAGATGTATCGATCGTGGGTTACCTCATCGACAAATATTTCGTTCAAAAACGTTTGATGACATCCTGAACCGTTCAGCGTATTTTTACTGTTGGCACAGAATAATATATCTTTAGTTGAGAGTTCAATTTTTCCGATAAAGGCTTTATTAATGAAGTCCGTGAAATCTTTCAGAAATATTTAATGGTTGGACATTCCACATATAGTTTGTCTGTAGAGTCAGATATGAGATCATCGTAAAATAATCTTGACCCTTTAAATGTGTATTAAGATCATTCCAGGGGAACAAATGTCGTATGGGTGAGAGGTCAAATGTTCGGATGAGATCTTTCCATTTTTGGGGGGTACTGAGGATCACACGATTTAGGTCAAGCACTGTGCCCTTAAAGTCATATTTTGATTTAATTTCATTCAAATGTTAGAAATTCATGATCCTCGCAAATATCCTTAACATAAATTATTCCTCGTTTGAGTCAAATGTTGATTATCAAATCTTGATTACCACATTGGTGATTTAACCAGAGTGGTTGCATACGAACATCATTTATGTTATCATTCACTATATGAGCTTTAATATATCTAAGGCAAGCATCAAGTGCATCCTTCCAAAATGGATTAATAGGTTTGTATTTTTTGTTTATGTTCGCGCCTAACAAACGAATATGTTCAATAGGAAAACCAGCAAGGATATAGCAGTTTGTTTTTGAGACGTAGCTCTTTAAGCAAGAAATTTTCAATGAATCAATAAATGATTTGACATCAGCCATTCTAAGACCACCGACTCCATACTTTCGCATTAAATTAGTTCGTTTTATTTTGGCTCTCTCACCATTCAATATGAAGTTCAAAAGAGTTTTTTTTATAATCTTTTCAAGTCTCTTTTTGGTATTAATCACCCAGAGATTTTCTAAATCTGCGTTCAGTTTTATTCCAAGAACGTCGAAATTATCTTTATGCCAGTCCAGTTTAAAATCATGGGATAAAAGTATGCCACTGCCAGCCACAACCCCAAGCCAATCTGCTTTGGGTTTGTCCATATTGATGTTCAAGCCGGACATGTTATAAAATGTCGTGAGGGTTTTCATAGCTTCCTTAAGAGAGGCTTCCGAGCCATCAATGAATAATTCCGTATCGTCGGCATATTGGCCGATGATATGTTCAATTTCGTTTAGAACAATTCCTTTTATTTTTTCATTATTTCTTAAGACCTATTGTTCTTATCGGAGTTATTTTTCTTATTAGTATTTGTACCGATTTGTAGATGAGTAACGACTGGACCATGTGACCCAAATTAATAGACCTCGAAGCCCGATTTAAAAAACAAAAATGTCCGGCCTCCAAAAGGAGAGATAACACAAAATGTGAAAAACTTCAAACCTTAAAGCACGTGTAACCACAGGGTTAAGTTTCGTGGAAATGATTCTGACAACAGTAACGAATACACACAAACAATAATTGGGTTAAAATCCTCAAATAAGAAGAAAAAACGTTTTTGAAAAAAACTACTTCATAAACACAGCCGCCAAACGTTTTATTAGCCAATCAGCTGCTAGCGAGATGTGTTACGTGTTTCTCAGGAGTCATGCCCTAACGAGTATCTGGCTTATGTTATTGTTTACATTATACACTCGTATATCCGTCACGTATTTCCCACTGATTTCACTTGTCAAAACAGCCTCAAAGTTATCAAAACTATTAGAAACAATGTCAGCATATTATGTCCAGTCGTTAATTAACTTTGGTTGTTGTACACATTATTTAGTCTCCGATAATGCCGACTGGATCTTACAACGTAAATCTACCGCCATTGTCTTTTTTTGTGTGTCATTTTGAAGTGTCGGTTCTATAGCGTAACTGCGTGTATGTCCATCACTGACCATTTCCGTTATGTCAGACTCTGATTCTAGCAATGAGATCTCGCTTTGAACAACCTAAGTAAAGCGATAACGAAAATTTATATGAAGAACAAGCGGATTGATGAACCAAATGATCGGGATCATCTTGCTAGCACAAACACATCTAGTTTCTATGTCTCACGTTTATTTATTCCATTATTTAACAGTGAAGAAATGAACCTGGATGAGCGTTTGTGGGACACCGCAAACGCAGAGCAGCCTCTAAACTTAGGGTCTCGCCTTTCCCTGTTCCGCCTTCTCGTCAGCATCAATAAAATGGGAACAAAATAGAGCCAAGGTCTCTGTAGCTCATTAGGAATTCATTGATTTATTATCTATGGTTGAAAATCTAAGTTATTTCAAGTAATACATTGTTAACAAGCAAATAATAGGTTTTCAGATTGTGACCCCTTGATTCACAATTGGGGTCACAGGGTAACCAAATCTACAAACTAGAATCCTTATTGACCAAGGAGTCTGTACAAAACATTTCAGTTTTCTATAGATTTATATGTACTGGAGAAAAAGATGAAAATAGGTTTTGAAGGTTATGATCCCTGTGACCCTGTTTAGGGTCACGGGGTCACCAAATCTACAATTAAGAATCCCCACTGGCCAAGGTGTCTGCACACAACTTTTCAGCTCTCTAGACCTTTTGGAACTTGAGAAGAAGATGAAAATAGGTGTTTAAGGATGTGACCCCTGTGACACCAGTGGCCCTATAGGGTTTCACAGGGTCACGAAATCTACAATTTAGAATCCTCATTGGCCAAGGAGGTCTGCACACAACTTTTCAGCTCTCTAGACCTTTTGGAACTGGAGAAGAAGATGAAACTAGGTTTTAAAGGATGTGATCCTAGTGATCCTATTTGGGGTCATGGGGTCACGAAATCTACAATTTAGAATTCCCATTGGCCAAATAGTCTGCACATAAAATTTCAGCTGGAGTCATTGGTTCTGGAGAAAAGTCGTAAAAGCGAAAAGTTTACGGACAGACGGACGCCGGACGCCATGCCATGCCATAAGCCCATCAAATCGTTCAGTCCTGATGAGCTAAAAACATTTCATTATTCGAGTTATTACTATCAAGTTGAACCATCACCGGGGTCACTTTTCACAGGTTTGTTCTTAAAACCTATTTCTGATTTCAAAATTGGATCAAGGAATTAACGTGGTTCATGACCTTGACCTTTGATCACTTTTCATTGTGTATAACAATCATGCAATACTAAAAATGTTCATTGTTAAGCATGCTGTGATCTTGACCTTTGGCAGATTTTATTGAAAACCTTTGTCAAAATAATTCCCCAGGTGTATAAGAAAGAAGCTATGTAAATGAGGTGTTGATACCTTCTTGGAAAAAAGTTATTTACTGATTTTAGAACTGGCTAACGCCTTCGCGAGTTTATATGCCATAACCGCTCGGCACCAGGTCATTTTTTACTTCATACATCTGAACAATGTCTACGTTTCAAGTCTCCCACTTTATACCCTGGTCCAGGCCTAGCGGTGTTACTCCTGTTGAGATCTGCCCCGGCACCCTCAGATGTAACCGTTTTGCCCGCTACCGGACTGCTGACGGGAGCTGCAACAACCTCCGCAACCCACAGTGGGGCAAGAGCTTTATTCCAATGAGAAGATTTCTTCCACCCCAGTATGACGATGGTAAACTTAATATTTGTATATTAACTTAAGAATTTTAAAAGCTTAAGCACAGATTTAAAACATTTTAAACAGGGCAGGGGTCATGTTGGTGAAAATTTCATTCTTAACCCTGTCTTCATTACAAAAAGATATTTGAACTAAAATTTAACCTCAGTCACCAACAAAGTCATTCAAACAGCTGCAGATAGTCAAATACATCTGATTTCTTTTAAATATTGAATTAATCGAAATAAACTTAGGTGAAAACTTTCTTTTGCCCGGTAGTTTACTTTAAACAGTACACATGTAGGTAGCACCTGAAATCGTACGCGTGTGGGATGAAACTCACGTTTTTTTCTGGTGTGACGTTGCAGGTATATCCATGCCTCGAACCCGAGGTAGAGGCGGCTCAGCCCTCAGGAGTGCCCGTGAGATCAGTCGAGTTCTCCACACTGCAGACACAGGAAGCGGCACAGAGCTCCGATCTGTTTCACACATGGCCATGCAGTGGGCACAATTCCTAGATCATGATCTCACCAACGTTCCTATGCAAAAAGGTATTTTTACCTACGTACTTCTTAGTGATGATCATAACAATCATAACGACACATATGTATTATACCACCTTCAAGTACATTAAATGGCTAACCATGACCATTTTCACTGTCAGTTTTGGTAAATGATAACGAGACGCCCTTCTCAGTCGCATGGGGTGTCCCTCATGAAATAATTTTGGTTTGTCTCTCGCCAAGGCTCGAGACAGTGCAACATTATTTCACGAGTTGCAGACTCAATTGTAGTCTTAAATATTTATTCTGAAAATATCACCATCTTATTAAATATTGAAAAGGAGACTGTGAGCTCCTTTTCAATATATATATATATATATATATATATATATATATATATATATATATATATATATATATATATATTTAGAGTCTATTTTAGAGTCTCAGTGCGACTCAGACTAACTCAACTGCGTCACGGATAGAAGGACGTAAAACATGTATAACGTCATGGTTCATCGTTATAGCTTGGAGTTATCTCCCTTGAATAATGATTTTCTAGGCAACCAGAGAAGCGCACATAAAATCATAACAATGTCATCACCATGTGGCTACAACACAATCATAAGTCTATAACATATCACGAACCACTGTAATAACAGTTGAATAAATGACACTTCACGGCACCATAATATAGAATAAACCTTGGTGACTGTCAATTACTAAACATACAAACGTACTAATGTCATACAAGAAATTGAATATGACATTAAAAACCAATGAAATGGGTCTCACTTATATTATCAATGCTGAATGATTATTATTTCAAAGTGTTGTTTTGGGGCATGTTATCATCAATTTTCCAAGATTCAACAAAATGTTATAAAACTTCTGTCAGTATTCTGTTTTGTTAGCTGTCAAACAGCTTTCAAACTTTTCTGAATTAAATCTTTAATAAATCTTTAAATCTTAACGATAAAATTATACACGGAGTCAACAAAATAATGCTAGTTCAAAAGTAAGCAAACTGTCAATAACCTTGAACTTTCACGTTTACCCATAATTCCACGTCTGGTCAAATCATGTGCCTCGAGGTTTGGAGAGTACCAACTAACAATCAAATTGTCCAAGTCTAAAAATATTGCTGAACATTCTCAGTTTCAAGCACATTTTATAATGTAGGGAAACATGGGAATCGTGCAAAGCGCGTTTTTAAAAATAATAAAAAAAGTTCTAAATTTAACTCTACGAGAAACCTATGAATTCTAAATAAACATATGCGTTTGCAAACTGACAAATACTACACATATGGTTATAGTAGTTTAAAAAACATTATAACTAATTTATAAATAGTTTACATATCTGAAATACCACCAATAAAGGTTCATTATAGTTAAATAGTTATTAAAATGACCAAATTTACAAACGAAACTATGAAATATAATTCGTTATTTTAATGCTGACTACATATCCTATTACTATGCCATGTTTTTTAATAATAATATTCTGGCCATCTCCTCAGTCTAAATAAACCTAGCCTCAATACCGGAGGCGTCTTCATGACCGCGAGTACTCGCTGCGGGTGTATGTGCGTACCCGCGAACGGCTCCTGAACGGAAACCTGAGGTCGCGAGTACTTTATGCCAGGATAATTTCAGAATATCATAACCATTTGGGAAAATAAAGGAGCTTTGCACATAGCAATTAACCAAATTTCAATTGAGGGGGTAATAAAAGAAAGAAAAATGAGGTTATCAAATTTTGTGATCGTTAATACTCGCTTGGCGAGACTGCTCAAAAGTGGTCACGCGTGTATTTGCCAGTATGTGTGAACTTGTTGTCGTTCAGAAGCGGTAGTCCCGGTTCTGAACACGCCTCCCACTAGATTCAGTACAAGGTCACATCAACTAACCGTTCAGAGACCTATGACCTTCCAATCAAACGCGAGATGGCCGGAACGAATTAACTAATCAGACATCGGCTACTTTTACGGTTTTGTAAGTCTTTATTGGAAAATTATGTTTACCTAACTTCATTAACCTAATACTTTTCAATAAACACAATATGTCCTAGTACGCGTGGAAAAGTATCCTACATAAATTAAATGTACACACATTATACAGTTTATGTTGTTGTGTATGTACGCGAACTGAATCAATATGCTGATGCTTTTAAACAACCAACAATTAACCAGACAACGTATAAGCAATGTCTGCTTCATCGAGGCCTTTCTGGAAATCTTTAATGCTGTTATTTCTTTCAAGCGAAGCTTGTTAAAAAACATTAAGTCATACCAGCTCGCGTTGAAAAGTATTCTAGATCTTATATCGATGGAATGTAAGTATTAATTCGCTAATCCCCTTTCATTTTCTGTTCCCCCACACAGAAATAAGATGTTTTAAAGTGCAATAGTTTCATATTGTATAACTTTGACTTGTATTGGAGCAGCTAAATGACAACATTATATTATGATATTTAGGTTTTAACGACTCTTCTATCGAGTGTTGCCCAGAGGAGTTGACATTTGCTGCCAGATCAGCTGGTCTCAACAACACTGACAGGTAAGCCTTGCTTGATTATGCCTATGAAAGAACAAGTGTCCCAAGTCTTATCATGCGAACTATTTGTGGCTGTCTGAAGCCACCAGTACCCCTGTTAATGTGGCGATATTGATCCAATTTTGTCTTCAGAATATATAGTATACCTACTTTTAACAAACTGTGACAAAAAATAAGTCTAAATTCCAAATATCTCTTCAGTAGCAAGCACAACCAACTTTCATCGTTCGTCACCACATTCTCTTCCCACAGAGGTTACTCCTTTCAGACCCTAACCTCTGTTCCACATGACCTGAATTTCAAGGCTCCAACAAAATCCCCTAGCATGAAAAGGGAAACCTCTTACTGCATCCCTGCTTCTTAACCACCTTTCAGCGGCCATGTCGACCGAGTGACTTCAAAGATCTAGGCATTTGACTCATTAAGGGTTTTTCTAAATAGCATATATCCTTCGAGTATATCTGATGTAATTAACATAAATTAACTATATATTTGGAAATTAATTAAGCAACACCCTAGTTTGTAAAAAATGAAATGTGGTGCTCAGGGATTTTTAGGATAAATTGAACGATTTTATCAACCCAGAAATAACATGTTACAATTGGTTATTTAGCGGCTCATTCACTGAAATGAAAATCCACCATATGTAAAATTTTTGAAAATGTTAACATAAACTTCAAACTTTAGAATTGATTTATTGTAAACAACCTTTTTTTTATACATTAACCCACAACATCTTTAATTGCCAACGTGGTACTTCGTAAAGGGGTTTCATAACAAACTGATTGGCTAACCATGAACTGTGACACTGCTTGGACTTCATTCATAAAATGAACGTGAATTCTTTCATGAGTATTTTACGACAACACTTATAATTGAAATGTATCTCATTCTTCAGTTGATTCAGGAATTCGTACTCACCGCAATGATTGATTTTAATGAATAATTAGCATATAGACCATTACTAGAGCAGAGCTAATAAGCACAAAGTTTAGAATGGAGCAATAGTTTTTGCTCTCAATCTTACCGTTGGGAATGACATTGCACCAAACGCCCAGTGAAAATAATGTGTTCGTAATGGTGCACAGTGAATTTATACTCACAAGGCAAAAATAACCGAAAGGAAAGCCTTTTCAACAGCGATGTTCATCTAAAACTTACATTCAATGAGGTTGTTTTAGCTTGTTTACTCTCCTCGAGCAGGGAGATGTTATATTACGTACGCTTCCTTCAGCATGACTAGTTTCGCCATACGAAACATCACGGATTATATAATGTTTTGGTTTTAAAAGCGTGAATATTTAACGTCGCAATATTATGAACTTATGATGCTGTGACAGGGTTGATATTACTCCGCTGGTCCGTTCCTTTATAGGGACAACAGAAATATATTTTAAAACACAATAAATCGTATGAAATACATGTTAGTAATAAATAGGATACATAACTCGTTCCCCTTTCATATCAAGTTTATGTCCCTCGTGAAATAATTTTGGTTTATCTCTCGCCTAGGCTAGAGACAAAGCAGAATTATTTCACGAGGGACATAAACTTGATATGAAAGGAGAAGCTCGTTAGAGATCCTATAATTATCATGCATGATAAAGAAAAGGTAGACAGACCTTAAAGGGGCAGTAGCACGTTTTTTCGCTCAAATAAGTTGATGAAATGTATTTGAAAAATAATTTCACCAAAAGTAAAACATCCTTCTCTCTTCGGAAAATAAAGTTTAAAATGAGTGTTATGTCTCGGTAAAGCCATGGGAATTGTTTTTGCAATACAAAATAATAAAATGTGTTCACAATAAAATGGCCGCCATGCAATTTTTGCTTTATACGCAACATAGTTTTTACCACTACAGATAATTGGTTTGTGAAATAAGATGTTTTACCCTCTAAAGTTTATTTAAATGACATAAACTATCATTATAAATGGGAAATTTGAAAAAATAAATTTTGCAAAAAACGTGCTACTGCCCCTTTAAACTTTCAGTCCCTTTTCTAACGATATTTGAAAACATGACTACAACCATATGATTTGTGAATAAATTTGAGATTATTTGAGTACAATCTGTTTATTAAACACTTCTTCTCGCTTTAGATATGACAATACCGTAAGTAGTGACCGTATTTGTCCATTATGACAAGTTAATTGACTTTGACAGTTTCATGATTTTGTGAGTTTGAAGGTGCATACTGTTTTAACGTGTGACTTTTGTCTTTATCAGTTACTAAAGTGTGATCACTTCACTTGAAATAATTCAACTAATCACATTACAGCAACAAATATTGACTTTCATTTCATTTCATAATGGAACTTGGAATTTCGACACCAAAATACCAAATTATTGTAACCTTTCATTTCAACGCTGTTAAATGATTGTTTAACTTCAAATCACAAACAGTTTTCCTGACATATTGTCCTCTTTCAAATTGGAGCGATTTTGCGCGGGTGTTGCTTAATTAATTTCCAAGTGTATATTTTTGGTATTTGTCTCTGATTTGGTCTTCTTTATATATCAGCATGTTTACCATCAATTTTTGTCACAAAATTAAATAGCATAATTTTGAGGAAAACACATTAAACGAGAAAACGTTTATCTTATGTTTGTTGTATCATTATGACTTGTCTTTGGCAAATGTCCCTTTCACAACGACGTCGCTGATTGCACAACTAGAATCAATTGCACAGACTTTAGTTTCCGATCCTTCTCCAGGGATCTTTCTTCGGAAAAACTCTATCAAGCATCTGCCATTGAGTCTTTGTTATGAATACAATGACTTGCTACGAGAGGATGGCAAGATGTTGCATGTACCATAAGGTTTAAACAATGATTTATTCAAAGCATGCAAGCCACCGGGACATTTACAGTTTGCATAATAGCTTCTGGTTGTCTTAAAGGGACAGTAGCACGTTTTTTCGCAGAAAAAGTCAATGCAATGTATTTGAAAAATAAAGTCACCAATAGTAAAACGCCCTTCTCTCTTCGGAAAATCAAGTTAAAAAATGAGTGTACATGGTTCCGCAAAGCCATGGGAATTGTTTTTGTCATTCAAAATAATAAAATGTGTTCACAATAAAATGGCTTCCTTGCAATTTTTGCAACACCGCAACACCGTTATCACCACTACTGATAATTAGTTTGTGTAATAAGATGTTTTACCCCCTAAATGACATAAACTATGATTATAAATGGGAAATTTGAAAAAAATAAAATTTGCAAAAAACGTGCTGCTGCCTCTTTAAACCCTACAGCCTGCAAAGTTCTCTAATATGAGACAAAACCTAAATCGAGTTGGAATGGAGAGTCGAAGGACCATTGTACATATCAGCTTGTAGAACAACTTTCTAGGGCGGGTAAATTGAGAACGACTGTTCCTTGAGTGAGATGTATATCAGCACGTTAAGTCCTCGTTGAACGAGGATGCTGATTCTTTAATGATGCGGATCACCCATTTTCTAAGCCATGCTTTTACTCATACTATAGTGTGACGTGATGCGCTTTGAACAATGACTTTGACTATAGAATATCATGTTTGTAAATCTGTTTCAAATGTCATTTCTCTGATCAAACACTGATCAAACAGTGATCAAATACTGAACAGTTACCCTTGTCTGAGTTTTAGTGGTTGTGAGTGCAATTTATTTTAGCGAAATGAAGAAATATATTAGAAGTTACATATTCATTTGTTCAGTTTCTTCCTCTTTCAACAGGCCACCCTGTTTTCCTATCGACATCCCTCCGGGCGACAGAAGATTCAAAAGGACCTGTATGAACTTTGTCCGTTCAATCCAGATCCATGATGCTAAATGCAGAATATGTAAGTGAAATTAGTCTTACACAGTTCTTTCAGATTGTGAATAATTTGAAGCTTCCTAAAATACTACAAATAAAAATATAAAAATAAAATACTGAATTGATTTTCCAATACCTACATACGTACTGGGCCCCTAACTACTATTTTAGAGTTGGTAAATGCAAAATGTTTAAAAAGGGGAGGTTTTTTCACCCCCTTAATCCCCCATCTGGATCCATCACTGGTCAGTATTGTTATATGATATCCAATGGGATCTTCATTTGCCTATTCAACTTTCATGTCTCAGCTAGCACAACACCAGTAGAACAGATGAACCAACTGACGGCCTATGTGGACGCCTCCCAGGTATACGAATCGGACGAAAAAAGTCAGGCAGAACTCCGTTTGTTCAGTAAAGGTGAGTGACATTACAATTTTTCTGCTATTGAAATAATTTTAAGAGATAAAGAGATTGGTCATACGACCTCTAAAAGAACTGAAATCGTTCACAAAATCCCATTGCATTATCACAGACACTGAGAAGTGAGGGACTGTTATAATATGGTTCATTCTTTAATTAATCCTTAATTACCTAGGTAACCCTCCAACACCTTTTTTGTACGTTTTGATTTAATCGTCTATTACTATTACCTGCAATTGAATACTAACTTTAGTACCACCAACTCCATTCAAGAAAGAAAACATAATGATAGCCACCCACTGGAGTAAAAAATTAAACGCACTCGTCAAGATTTCATTTTCCTTTATTCCAACAAGAGCCACGTCCAGCATGAAGTTCATCCGCCTTGGGTACAACCATTTGGGAAAACACCAAACAGTGGCGGATGTTAACATGGGCGGGAATGGGTAAAAACAACCCCTCCCCCCCCCCCCCCCCATTTCCATTGGTGAACGCCCCCCCCCCCCCCCCCCCCATTTCAAAATTCCTGGATCCGTCACAGCCAGAGGCTGCAAACACGCACGTCAAGTGCCATTTGTACATGTTAGCCATCCGCAGGTATCAATAATTAGACAGACCCGTCATTTTTTTTATTTTCCTTTATTCCAACAAGAGGCACGTCCAGCGTGAAGTTCCTCAGTAGAACCATTTGGGAACACACCAGAGGACTGCAAATACGCACGTCAAGAGCCATTGTACATGTTAGCCCTATCTGTTCGCATTGACATTCCTTCGTTACTGAGAGTGGTGATAATGCTTATGCCAATACTTTAATGTGATTTTGTGGAAATGTTCAATATTTGATCCGTGATTCTATCAAAAGTGTCCAGGCACACCTGTTCTCTACACCAGGAGCAGCTCTCTATGTAAGTGTTGCATGTTCCAGGCTTGCTAAAGACATCACGTGAGAATCCGGAACTGCTTCCAGTTAACGATTCCCCAGAACCTACTTGTGTCACGTTCAAGGAACCTAACCACTGTTTTAGAGCTGGTAAATTGATTCTATAATACTTACTTGTGTCACGCACAGGGCCCCTAAGTACAGTTTTAAAGCTGTAAGTGGATTCCTAATACATATTCGTGTCAGGTACAGGGCAACCAACTACTGTTTTAAAGCTGTTAATCGATTATCTAATACTTACTTGTGTCATGTACAGGGCCCCTAACTACTATTTTAAAGCTGGTAAATGGATTCATCCAAGCAGTTATACTGTCATTTTGCGACCTTTTATAGATGCTAAGATAGGATATGCGTTGGTACCATTCACATTCATATTGTGCTATCTTCCTACATGCGTTCTTGTTGAGTTTGATGCTTATTGTCCCTTCAGATTGTAAATTACTTATGTTATTCGTTGTACTGACAGTCACAATTGACTCATTGAAGGAGACGAGCGTGTGGATGAACAGACAGGGTTGACCAGCTTGCACACTATCTGGCTCAGAGAACACAACAGGATAGCCAGAAAGCTGGCAATAATCAACCGTCACTGGAACGATGAACGTCTCTTCCAGGAAACCAGGAAGATAGTAGGAGCAATGATGCAACACATCACATACTATGAATTCCACCCCATAGTTCTATCGACTCCGTATTTAAACAAATACAACCTTCGTCAGTCAAGATATTACTTTAGCAACGTATATGACGAAACTGTCGACGCCAGCATAAGAAACTCGTTTGCAGCAGCAGCTTACAGATTTGGTCACTCAATGATTCGTTCACTCTTTTCCAAAGCTAATACACGATTTGGAGTGGAAGGACATATCCGTTTACGGAACTCTTTTGGAAACACCTCCATAATCATCTCGAGTAATGGAGATTCTATAAACAAAATCACACGAGGTCTTGTTCAAGACCGAGCCTTCACCGTTGACCGGTTTGCCACACCGGAAGTCAGCGATTTTCTGTTCCTTGACGAAGTTGGAAACAGCCTCGATCTGATTGCTCTCAACATTCAAAGAGGGAGGGATCATGGGATACCTGGTTACAACGCCTGGAGGGAGTGGTGTGGTCTACCAAGGGCAAAACACTTTCGAAGGAGACGCGGAGGTCTCGTGGATCATACTACAGATGCCGCTAGAGCATTACAGCAACTTTACAAGTACGTTACACTAACTCTGACTGATTTTGCACTCTCGTTTGCCTCTCTTAATAATACACCTATGAGTAGTAGAAACGTTTTTTTAAACAATATTATGGGATTCATTTAGGGTCAGGCAATAATTATACATTGTAAGATATAAAACGGTAAAAGACCTAATCAGGATTAATTTCATACCATGCATCTTGTATAATAATTAGGTGTTCAAGACGTATTTTTCGTAGACATATTGTTATTATCCTGATTCTTTTATAAGGTCTTTAGACCTATTTTTCTTATCCAGATTACTATTATTATTTATACTGATTTTGTCCGACATCCCAAATCTTAATAGCTCGAAAACTAATCAAGATAATTTGTCGCGATTTTGAGGGTACCTGTCTTAAAAAATATTCTTCTAAATAACGAAAATACATACATATTCATACAGTAGCTAAACGTATCCCCCAACCCTTGCTCTATTTTAACGGTTAACCATCTACAGTAATTTTAAATTAACTTTAAAACAAAAGGATTTTTAGGGCTCGTCTTCAAAGGGACATAACTCTGTGACGAATAAGCTTACTTCAAAGTTACTTATTGTCATCTCTTTCTAAGAACTAGTTTAACAGTTCCAAAACACATAATTATCATATAAAAGTTGAGAATTTGGGTACAATTTGGGCATTTCCGAAAATAATTAAAATTTTGTGATTTTGAGAGTTTTCGAAGGGTGTTTTCTATGGAGAATTTTCGATCGTAAACGACTGAAAACAGCAACACGTTTAACAGCTTAATTTTAAATAGAAACGCCATTTGTTAAGAACAATAACCTTCAAGCATATATACATGTATATCATAGTTTATGTGTGACCGGTCATAGAACATTGCAATTTTTCGAAAATCGCAATTTTCAAGCCAACTTCAAAGAATCAAAACTGCTTAACTAATTATGCAATTGAAACTTTTTTTAAACCTACGTAGTCACAATTCCAAGAACGACAACTATTAAGTGAACCCTTTCATAAAAAAGTTGATAGTTGATAGCTTCAAACATCGCAAATGTCGTCTAGGGGTTCGAAATTGGGATTTTAAAAAGTATTTTCATGAATATTCAGAAGCGCATAACGTATTACGCATGTATACAATCTAAGTAATGATTACATCTACTTAAGTGGAAAGTGAAGCATAACATTTTCTAGGTATACCTTAGTACGAACATATTAAACGTTTTGTCTTAATCATGAGAAACATCATGCAGAGAAGCTGAATAATTAAAGGTTGAAGTCAAACGTGGAGTTCAAGGTCAAGCAGAAGTCTTGAAGGCCTATAGCTAAGTATTGACGCGCCAATCCTAGTTATTATTTTTATTTGTACCGAATTCTATGCAGAAGATTTCCAAATAACGACTGGGCCGAATTTCATGAACTGTTCAGGTATTGTAGCCCATGACCCAACTTGGTGCATCTCAAGCTACTTGTTGGATGTTCGACTTGGTTAATTAAAATGTCAAACATGGAGTTCAATGTTAAGCAGAACCTTGAAGACCTAAGTACTACCGCGGCAGTCCTAGTTTTTATGTTATTATTACATGCATTCTCTGTGACATTTCGCTATGTTACACAATATGTACTCTACAATTACTCTTAGTTCTTTTTAGGTTTGCAGATAACCTTTTTTAGATTTAGGGCGCATTCATCCCTTTCAACCATTAAATAGTTTCATTCAGGCCTTATTGCTTTTTAGCTGCCAGGTAAAACCGCAGGAATTTCATGTCATGGCGATGTCTGTTTGTCCGTCCATCCATGTCCTAAATCCGTGTTCTGAAATCAACTCCTCCCACAGTTTTTCATCCATCTTTATGAAATGTTGCGCAAGCTTTGGATATACATCAGTGATACGTATCAGCTTTTTGGGGCGAATCGCATAAATATATACAGAGTTATGGTTCTTGATTTAGAACACTTGTCTTTTCTATAGCAGATTGAGGGTTAAACTTTAACTCTAGCTTTTGACTGATCAATGATATGTCTGTGGGACTTGATATGTGTGACCATTGACATAAGACCATTGGCATAAAGTCATATTCCGTGACCTCCTAACCTTGATCTTGAGGAAAGTCACACTTTGCGCAACTTTAACTTTGACATAAACCTTCAATTCGTCACCACTAGCCTTTGAAAATGGCATGTTTTCCATGACAAATACTGAGGTAATACCCTTTGACCTTGTGACCTTGGCCTTGATGTAGGATGCATTTTCTGAAACATTTAACCATAGTCATAATGTTTTTTTATTGATCAGAGATCGGCCTTCGCTATTTGACTTGTTAATTTATTGTCACTAGATCATTCAGACTATGTCATACTTTTCAAGATGAACAAAGACCTTCTCATGTAAAAGGTAAATCTAGATGGTTATCTGGCGTAAATTACCTTTACATTTAAACTGCTCATTTAGAGTATAGTTTGTACGTCAATATGCCAAACCCCGGGGCACCAGAGCACTCTTGTTTTATTTTCTGTTTTAGGAAATCGAGATTACCTGTTTATGTTTACAAATGAGCGTTGTCTGTAATTTAACATTTGTTTGTCCTCTTTCCAAAATGACAAATGAATGCAGATCTAGCATATATGACCTTATTCACCAAGCTGTCCTTTAAACAAAAAAATAAGTCTTTTACATGTGTGTTCAATTATCAATTTGGTTGGGACTTTCATATAACATTAATCTGGTGTAGTCATCCCACGCAAGTCATAACCCACGCCAGTTAATTTAAATTTGCTACAATTCGGTAAACTGGAAACTGTTGCAAGTTATGATTTGTTGAGAAAGATGGGTTAACTAAAGCGCTTGAATGTTTTAGTATCCCCCGCCAACATAGTTGGGGGAGGATATTGAAATGGGCTTCGTCCGTCCGTTCGTCCGTTCGTCCGTCCGTCCGTCCCGATTTTGTTTCCGGAGCAGAACTCGAAAACTATAAGACATATCTCAACGAAACTTGGTGTGTGGAACAATCATCATGTGTAGATGTGCCTTTTGGGGTTTTCAAGTTCTTCGAGTTATTTTTTTTACCGTTTCCATGGAAATGTAACTTAGAATTTCGTTTCCGAAACAGAACTCGAAAACTATAAGACATATCTCAATGAAACTTGGTGTGTGGGACAATCATCATGTGTAGATGTGCCTTTTGGGGTTTTCAAGTTCTTCGAGTTATTTTTTTGACCGTTTCCATGGAAATGTAACTAAGAATTTCGTTTCCGGAACAGAACTCGAAAACTATAAGACATATCTCAATGAAACTTGGTGTGTGGAACAATCATCATGTGTAGATGTGCCTGAAAGGCCCGATGAGCTTATGGTATTGCACAGTGTCCAGCCGTCTGTAAACTTTTCGCATTTTGTCTTCTTCTCCAGAACCACTTTGTCTAGGGAGCTGAAATTTTGTGTGTTGTGTTTAGTTGAAAAAAGGTTCATAGTCACTGTTATTCAACAACTATTCTTCTATAAATTTTCCCAAAGGCGGGGGATATGGCCGACTCTGTCTGCTTGTTAACTTGTGGTTTCAATTTCCAACTTCCAGCCATCCAGACGACATCGACCTGTTCTCCGGAGGAGTTTCTGAATGTCCAGTCAGCGGCGGGCTTCTAGGCAGGACTTTCTCCTGTATTATAGCTCGTCAATTCAAGAACATTAAGGTTGGAGACAGATTCTGGTATGAAAATTGCAACAAGATCACCGGATTCACTGTATGTGAGTTGCTCTATCGTGTATTATATAATATATAGCTTGCTAGCGTTTTAATATTTTTAATCAACGCTGTTAATTCTTGGCATTGCTGTTTGAAGCATCTCTGAGATTCGTCGGTTTATAAGCTTGGTAAAACATGGTCTATGTGTCTTTTATGAAGTAAGCAGAACCTTATCAATTCAATTGAAGGGAAGGTGATATCGGAGTAACCGCCATTTTGTTTTCGTGCATTACATGGAATGAGAAAAACACTCTATTTGTTCCTATTTGTACTATATAAATAACATATATGTTTAACATGGAGTGTCCCCTCGAATACCCTGATATATTTCTATCGGAGTACATGTATCCGAAATGTTCTGAGTTCATAACGTGATATGAGTAATGTATTTTGTTACTTTTTTTACAACTTGTATGTATTATACTCATGTCTTAATAACATACATGCAAAACCAGGACTGTCCCCCACTGTCCCCCTCGAATTTTGTTTACCTACCTTTCACTAATGACATTTATCTGCAGCGCAATTGAATCAACTTCGAAAGGTGAGCCTCTCCCGTGTCATCTGTGACAACACTGACACTGTCAGAATTCAGCGGAATGCCTTCAGGAAGTCGCCATATAAGTAAGTAATAACAGAATTCTTTCATACTATGATTAAAAATTGTGAAACAAAAATATCATTCATAACTGAGAACATTTTCTGATGTTAAATGTTAGTCTTATGAGTTTTTAGTAGAATTGGTTTTGAGAAACAATTATCTTGACTATTTATTTTAAGTTTTCTGTACAGTGCAACTTTAAATACACTCTCTCAAAAAGATCCGTAGGGAGTATGTAAGTTCAAAACCCTTTCTTTCGAATTATGAAAGTCAACAACAAAGCAAGGATTCGCAAATGTCACGTTTTAATATGATAATAGAGCATTTTATAAATTCAAGGTATCCTTGTAAATTAATCATGTTTTCGTACTTACTTTATTCCAGCATAAAGTTGGAAATACCTTCTGAAAAAGTTTGGGTGTGAACATAACACCCAAATATTCATAAGCATTTACTAACTTATCTCAGCGCCATTATGATATACTATTTCATACCGTGATGGTGAGCCTTATTTCTAAAGGTTTTCTCTAAATCAACTTCCATTCCCCATTTTAAGCAATATTGATGAAGCAACAGAGCTAAATATTGCACATAGTTACCGATATAAATACACCGTTGTCAAATTCATGCTATAGATTTTCCACCAATTTTTGTTTAAATAAAGAGAACAAAATAGGACTTAATGTTCATCCTTGTGGCACACCGACAGTACAATCAAAATAATCAGAGAGTTTCATCCCACCACCTATAACAACTGCTGATTTGACATTATGCCATAAACTTTCAAGAACTTTATACAAGTTTTTAGTAGCGTTACAATAGCTTTGTTAATACTTATTAGAGGCTAGAGACAGATGACACATTTAACCGGATGTTATAACTTTGTTGTTAATGTGATGTTATAAATTTGTCCATGTGTTTCCAACTTTAAATGTGTTTTAAAAGGCGTTTCAAGGGTTAATGTTTCACAATGAAGTTAGTCAGTGATTAGATACACATTGACCGGATAAGTGAATAATCATAGGTCTCATTTGAATACAAATCAAACATTTAATTGTCTTTATTCAAATAAGGCTATTTCAAATAATGAATTACATCCTTGCGTTTCTTTTTGGGGAGAGTATATAGGAATTTGAAATGTAACTGTTCGAAAATCACAAGACTGTTAAAACGTTTAATTTTACGTTTTATTTAAAACCATATTACATTATTTATAAGTTTTATCCTAAATCAACCTTGTTCTTGGGCTTTATCCATTACAAATGCACCAAGACGCTAATTCCATTTTTCAAAATATAGGACATGATTAAGACGCAATCTAATTGAAATCAGATCGGACGTAACACTCGTTATCTGCTTCTTTAAAAAAAAATTTAATATGAACCCCAAATGCGGCAGTACTTTGATCACGAAAAGGCGAGGTACGAGTATAACGTTCGATATGATTTTAAAGGTACATCCATTGTGTTGTCACATATGCTAAACGTTATAAATTGTGTTATTTTTTCAAGAAGTAGTGACTGTTGCTAAAAATTGCAATTTTGATCTTAGTCGGCTCAGTATACCGACGATATAAAGGTAAAAGTATTGATTTCTAATCTAAAAGCGGACAATGCCCTGCGTGTGGCGCGCGTCAATAAGTCACACATAATTTGGAACTTATTTACACAGACTAAAAGAAAACTTTAAGTTGATAATGTTTAATAGGTCTTATAACTACTGTGAATGTAAATGAACGTCTAGTTTCGATATAACGATGTTGCTAGATTTTAATGGCAAACTATAGCAATTATCATTATATTTGGCGATTGGGGATGAATATGCAAGTTGAGTGTAATTATTTGAACTGATATCAGCACATATTGTATGTTGGCATGTACTAAAGGCCAATGAAAATTATGAAACACAATGGATGCACCTTTAACGACGCTATTTCTATGATAAATCTATACACAAGTTTGCCTTGGTTTTAAAGTATTAACTACAGAATTATCTTTTACCCAGAATACCTTGCCGGAGATTGAGCACACTTGATCTGAGAGCGTGGAAGGATCGGAGGAGACACTGAAAAACATGGGATATGTTGAAGAGAGACGATTCGCCCAATATGTTTGTGTACAGAAAACTAGTCAAGTTAATATTGACACTTATGTAAATCAGCTGTATATGTCAATCAGTTATCATTGAATTATATCAAATTTTACCAAAAATTCTTGTTTTTGTATTGATAAAGGATTTTAGATGTTGTGAATTCATTTCAAAGCAGTTATTACATTTTATAAATATGCCAAAATTCAATGGAGAGTTAATTTCATTCTGAATTGTTGATTAAAAACTGAAATTGAATATAGCGACTATTTGTTTTTAGTTACCTTGTCAACTGATGGCATTAGTTTTGTTGGTTTAAAAACAATTAACTATTGACGGATTGTGAATAAAAATAAAAAAAAATAATAGAGTATGACTTTTAATATAAGCATAGGACAAAAAATGGTGGAATCCACTTGCCGGAGCCTTCCGTATTGTTCCGGATCCCATCAAAATTGGCAGGATAAGGCAGGATCCGGAAAGATCCGGCAAAGCAGATTCCACCACTTTGTGTCCTGCGAAGGTAAAACTTTAATACGTTTACAAAAAAGTATTCACAAATAACCAGCATGCACACTATATGTAGGTAACATCATAACACCATTAATTATTAATTATTTTACAGTTTACACTATTCAAAAATGACAACAGAGAAGAAAACCCGTGAAAAGATCAAATATACAATCAGTGAAATAATTCATCCACATATAACATGTTCTTTTGCCTGTAATGCTTGTAGAAGCTCTATATGCCTGCCTGAGATATTGTGCCTATATATAGGATAACAATCAAGAAGAACAAGAACAAGATGACGAACCATATTATTTTGCAAATATACCATAGTGTCGCAATGTCACCCTGGCAGAGAAAGTTCTATCACCAGCATCAGCCATCTTGCTTTCTATATTTAACCCAATTTTGAGTTTTTAAGTAATAAAACATATACATTGATAGAATATTCCAATAGTAACACATAACGTTTCATAAACAAATAACCATTATTCTTTTAGTCTGTAACGAAGTTTTCCCCACTCAGTGCGCCGATGAATGGCCTCAATTCTCATTATTTTTATTTTTCAATGTGCTTGTGCGCTTTTGCGCTTGTGCGCTTGGCTTTATCAAATTGTGAAATGTTAAGTTATCAAAATATTAACTACATTAATATCTTTAAATTTGACTGTGTGTAGATCATATGTTATTCACATACTCTAGTTGATAACTCACCGTAGCCAATTGAGTTCCTCAATTAATCACTTGACAAGAAATAACACAGAAGAAAAAGGAGAGTTACCTCCCCCACCCTCGCTCCCCGCCAGGGGGTTACCCAGTGACGTCATTCCTTCCTCTATCGCGAGACAGCATAGACGCGTTTCATGCAGCTCTTAGAGTTTGTTAACTTTATGTGATAATTATTAAATCCCCCTCGATCGAGGTTTATATATTCTCGATATTGGATATTGGAGATAGGTTTTTGTTTCCTACTGCAGTGTGTGGACTTCACTGCAATGGGTCATCTAGGTCAACTCACTTGGCTGTGTTGACTGGAGATGTGTTAATTTCAGGTCGTGCGAGCGAGCTGTTTCGGAGGACAGACCCTACCTGCTGGTAGTGTCGCTTCTTCTGTCATGTCGTCTGACTGCCACTCAAATGCCTTCAGACTCTCAATCGTTTTGAGACAACGCCTTCAGGGGTGTTAGGCTTTCGTCACTTGGGCGGACACAGCGTTTGGAATTGACGCTACTCGACACTACACGATTTGACTTGTGTTATGCTTTGGTCACCTGGGCGGACAGGTGCGTTGTTTGCATTCGAGCCTTAGGCGTCAGCTACTTCACTTAGCTGTTTTGTTGTTGCTCCAGCGTCATCAGTTGACAACATCATTTGATTGCATGCGGACATTGGCCATCCTCTGACCTGCTGCATTGTTCGTCTTTTGACTTACACTCGCGTCGGTTAGTAGACTTGACATCGGTCTTGTCTGATATGGCTTCACCCTTCTCTGGGTTCTGCGGGCGTTGCGGGATATGGAAGTCATCTCTCAAGCCTATTATCGCCTTTGCGACTGTCCCGTCAGGGGCCGTCTCTCACGATTTGTGCACAACTTGCGTCAGTTTGGCTAAGACGATTATGTATGCAAGGATCTGCAGCGTGGGTTCAGTCTATTCACGTCTCTTTCCCCTCTCTGACCTGTTGTCGGGTTGGTGGTCGAACTCCAACGCCAGAACCTTACTCCCGGTTTCTACTCTCCAGTGTTCGTACGACGGAGGAGGGACTCGAACAAATGGTGACTGATTCACGATCTGAAGGAGTTCAACCACTACTACCTTCAGCTGCCATATTTTCGCGTACCTGCATATCCTCATCTTCCCCACGGACCGCAGGTACCTCCGTTTCACACTGATGGGACACTTTCTGCCATTCCGGATATCATCGGCTCCGTGGCTGTTCACCCGAGTGACTCAGCCTATAGTCCAGTTCTTGCTCTGTCACGACGTGCAATTCACAATGTACCTGGACGACGAGTTCGGACATCACCACTCAAAGTCTGTTCAAAGGTTGTTCAGACACCTAGGTTAGCTGATCAATCTGGACACCGTACTAGGCGTGCACCTGGACACTATCGAGTACAGGGTCCTGGTTACACGAGAGAGAGCCCTCGTCTGTCGTCACATATTCTGGCTGCGGGAGGACATCGTCCACCATCTAGACTGGTGGAGGGCGGTGGACAATGTTTTCTCGAGAGTGCCACTCCTGCCCCTCCTGCCACCTCACAACTATTCGCGGAAGCCTGCACTAAAAGGTGGGGGGTCAATCTGGGATTAGAGCAAACGGCAAGCGTGTGGTCTCCAGCGCAAGCCGAGCGCCACATCAATGCCTTAGAACTGGATGCTAGTCCACACAGACAGCATGACAGCGGCTTTGGCGATCAACAAGCAGGGGTTTAACAGGACATACTCCATTCTGCAGCTGGTGAAAGAGCTGTTTCTTCTTGAAGACATTCTCAACTTCTCCATTCGAGCGGTGCATATCCACGGAGCCAAGAATGTTCTAGTGGATGCTCTGTCTCGCCCGGACAATCTGCCGTCCACTGAGTGGATGTTGCACCCGAGAGTGTTCGAGAGTCTATGCCTTCAGTTCGGAAGGCCTATATTATGTAAGAACCAGTCTTCTATTCAGGGCTTTTTCGCCCAACTGCATCTTCAAACTCAAGACAAAATATTCCATTACTTGCAAAATTAGCCATGTAATTCTTTCATTATAAACAAGATCATTTGATTCCATTATTTGTTATGTAGAAAATATAATATCATTATTTTTAAAGGAAAACCATATGTTTCTATATCGATCTTATTCCTTTATTTGTAAACGTAGACCATAAATTCCTTTATTTACAACTTTCGATTCGATTATTTCTAAACGTAGACCAAAGTGTTTGTTCATTTATAGATTCAAATGATTACTTTGTAAATGAATACTATATGAATTATTTAGTGATTGAGTTAGACAATTCTATTCTACAAGTTTGTAAATGCGACCATATGATTTGTTTATTCTAAAATTGAGACCATTTAATTCAATTTACTCGCAAACCATCGCGAAGTTATAAGCTGCCTTTGCACCCAGGGTATGAAAGTTGCATTAGCATTCATTATACCCTGAGACAGGATGCTACAGTCTCTGTTATTGGAATACACAGTTCACAATCCCAGCTGCATCCCGAAAGTCATGTAGCTTAATGAACATTTTACAAATTAAATTACAATTAAAAATCTGAGTGGAAGTTACCGCTTTAGTTGTTATGGATATAGATTTGCTGTTTGTGTGTACTTTGCCTGTATTATCTTATTGGATTGAGTCATAACCATCTAATGTTTTCTCTTTTCTATATAAAGATTGATCGAGTAAACAACATATGCTGATGGTTACTCTTGACTGGTTTGACTCGATCCACCTTTTTTGATAACTACTCAGCTGAGGTTAAAAAAAAGATTGATCGAGTCAAAACCATTTATACATGGATATATAGATACTTCACAACTTCAACAACGTATATTAGACAAAAAATACATCCTAGTGTATAACCATCAAACATTTTGAGAACTGTAATATTAAATGTTGAAAGTAACAACTTAATGGGATATATTAAAGTATTACTTTGACTAACATTCTAGTTGAGGTGATGAAGAATGAGGACAAATGTCATGAATAACAACTTATAGAGAATAAGAATAAAGAAGTTGTTATCCATATTCCACATTAACGTATATTAGCCAATTACTTCGAGTACAATTTGGACAAAATTGTCAGTAATATCTAAAATAGTGTACACCCGCTGGACATTTTCGTGTTATGATTAGACGGATATTATGACAATAACCATTTGGAGATGGTCATACACTGAAGGTAACGCCCATTAAAAGAGATGTTCTTGCACGATATTAACTAGATGAACCCGAATATTCATAATATGTTTTTGTAAATTTTCCAACTTTATACCTTCCAATATAACACTGAAAGTGCATATAACGTGGCACACATATCATTCAAAGAGGATCGTTTAACGACCGTCTATACATGCTGTCCTCCGAACCCCTGTGTTGTTATGTTGAGATTTCTGCTGTTTAACGACCGTCTATACATGCTGTCCTGTGAACCCCTGTGTTGTTAGGTTGAGGTTTCTGTTGTTTAACGACCGTCTATACATGCTGTCTTGTGAACCCCTGTGTTGTTATGTTGAGGCTTCTGCTGTTTAACGACGGTCTTTACATGCTGTCCTGTGAACCCCTGTGTTGTTATGTTGAGGTTTCTGTTGTTTAACGACCGTCTATACATGCTTTCCTGTGAACCCCTGTGTTGTTATGTTGAGGTTTCTGCTGTTTAACGACCGTCTATACATGCTGTCCTGTGAACCCCTGTGTTGTTATGTTGAGGTTTCTGCTGTTTAACGACCGTCTATACATGCTGTCCTGTGAACCCCTGTGTTGTTAAGTTGAGGTTTCTGCTGTTTAACGACCGTCTATACATGCTGTTCTGTGAACCCCTGTGTTGTTATGTTGAGGTTTCTGCTGTTTAACGACCGTCTATACATGCTGTCCTGTGAACCCCTGTGGTGTTATGTTGAGGTTTCTGCTGTTTAACGACCGTCTATACATGCTGTCCTGTGAACCCCTGTGTTGTTATGTTGAGGTTTCTGCTGTTTACAGACCGTCAATACATGCTGTTCTTTGAACCTCTGTGTTGTTATGTTGAGGTTTCTGCTGTTTAACGACCGTCTATACATGCTGTTCTTTGAACCTCTGTGTTGTTATGTTGAGGTTTCTGATTCTTCATATGAGATGTTGACACGTTTTTTTATCATCACATATATTTTGCTAGCAAAAGACAAAACAGTTGTTAGATTTCCGCCTGTCTGATCAGAAGAGATCTATCATGTTTGGAAGGATTTATAGTCATGAATCTTACTGGCTGTAATGGATATGTCTGAATAAAATAGACACATGATTTATTTAGTTGACTACAAGTGTATGTATAATCATGACTGAATTGAAAAATACTTTAACAGTAAAGAGTGTTTCAAGTATATTTCTATAATATTGGATTGATAGTTCCAATATTAAAAAAAGGTAAAAACCATGATTCAAATAACTATCCTTGAATTTCTGTACTAAATGGGGACATTATTTACCTCTATCCTTGAAGCCAGAATAGGTGTCTGGTTGGATTTGAATGAAATATTACATAAATGTCAGGCCGGGACACGAGAGACAGCTGATAATATATTAGTCCTGTAGGCCTGTCGAAAGTGTTTAAGAAAACAAGTTTTCTGCCACATTTATGCAGACTTCCGACAATCCTTTTATATGCTAAAAATGCACACGGGAAACTCTTGCGAATCCTTAAAAATAGATATGACACAGTATCTGCTTGTTTGAAAATAAAGAATGTTCTCACAGAGCTATTTTCGACAAGCACTGGACTACGCCGAGGTTGTTTTCTGAATCCAGTCCTTTTTATTAATTGCATTAAAGAGTTGGTAGATGAGATGCATACATGTGGTTTACTTGGAATATTTGTAAACCAAGGTGTTTTAAAGTTTTATGGTAATTTACAGACAACGCAACTCTCATAGATCATGTTGTGTCACATGGGATCTAGAAGTTTATCTTACGAAATTAACTAAATTACAAATATGTGAGTAACCTTTTCGAATTAAAAAACCCTGTTTATGCTTGACCCGCGGTGAAATATATATTTCTGAAATCACTGGTCTTCCAACCACCAAAATGCAATGCGTTTTAGAGAAAATGATACCATGTATATGTTAACAGTCGATAAAGTCACATTCCTTTATTCATTTGACCATAAACTCAATCGCAAAAGAAATTATTATTTTCAACAGAGTAAAACACGAAATACTTCTGTCGGAGACTTACTCATAACTTCATACATATTGGCAATCTGAAAAGTGATATTGTAGTACTTGTTGATATCTTTCTTTATAAACTCGATATGAGGTTCATAATTTCCAAGAGCACATTTAAATATATATTGTTTGATCAGAAGGATGATTACATTTATAGGATTATTATTTTTATTTTTAAATCCAAACAAAAATTTTCCATAGAAAATTTTATTGATAATTGTATGGTTTGTAGCCAATCTGTCACTTTGCACCATATTTTCCTCACGATGTCGCATTCCCAAAAGAGATGTTCTATAGTTTCGATTTCCTTTAGACATAAGGAGCAAAATGGCGAATTTGAATATTTCATTCTATAAAGAAGACATTTTGTTGGTAAAATGTTGTGGATAATCCTATATTGTAGCCACCTTAAGTCAGTGCTCTGAGTACATTTATTTGAAATAATGTTAAAAATCATCCATTCTTTATCAGTAAAGGTCTTATCCAGAACACGTTCCCACTTGGAAAAGCATGGTAACTTGGTAAAGGTTGAATCTAACAAAATGTTGTAAACGTGTTTGTTTCCAGCAGGCGTGTTCACTTGTTGATAATTAAATGGATATATAGGGTGCTGTAAAGGTCTTGTAAATGTACAAATATTATGCGTGCTAGCGTATGATCTTATTGCTGCCTTTATTCCCTCAAAGACAAGAAAATTGGTTTTGATTCGGTATTTCTCACAAAAATCTTCAAATGTCATAAACTGACCGTCATAGTTTAATATATCATTTACAAATACAATACCACTATTTTTCCAGTTTTGATAGAGGGTCGGTTTTTTTATCGATAGTAATATTATGGTTATTCCAAATTGATTGACTTTTTATCTGATCTTCTGACAGAATGTTTGATTCACATTTTGTAAGAAAGATTTCCCATACATTAAAAACATCTCTCCAGAATTTGTTTGATAATGTTGTATTGCAATTCTGTATACATTTCGACACTGTCGGACCAGATAAAATATGTATGAGGTAATCTGTTCATGATAATGTGGCTCCATTTATTACTGCTATTAATTAGTCTATTAATCCATTTTAACATCAGGTACTCTGATCCCTCCGTCTTCTAGGTTTAAAGTGATTACGTTTCTCTTTACTTTATCAGGTTTACCCTTCCATATAAATCTAAAACATGATTTTTGTAACTTATCAAGTATTTGTGTTGAAGGATTTGGAAGGGCTGAAAATAGATGATTTAACTGTGGAAGCAAAAGGGATTTTAAAATCGTATTACGTCCGAATGGAGATAGCGAACGAGTTGACCAGATATTCATCTGTTTTTCGATTTTTTCAATTTTATCCTTATAGTTTAACTCAATCATGTTGTCTAGATCAATATCAAAGTCGATTCCCAATAAAGTGAATTGGGTCTGGGACCAATTAAAGTTAAATTCCTTGCACAGTTTGTAACGCGTCCTCTGTTTTTAACCTATCCAAATAAGTTTTGTTTTGTCAACATTTACCTTCAGTCCAGAAAATCGAGCAAATAATTGTAGAACATTTAAAACTGCATAGAGGCTTTTTTCGGATCCGTCCAGTGCAAGTGTTGTATCATCAGCAAATTGAGACAAAATGTATTCAATGTTACCAATACGTATTCCCTTGATTTTACTATCATTGCGTATCATTATTCCTAATATTTCTACACAGAGAATGAACAAATATGGGGCGATAGGGTCTCCTTGTCGACATCCACGTTCGATCATAAAATGTTTTGTGGCAAATCCATTTACCATAATTCTCGATTCTATATCTTGATAAAATGTCTTAATCCATGTTTGAATACTAGAACAAAAGTTAAAGAAGGACAGAACATTTATGAGGTAACTTCTGTCGACCGAATCGAACGCTTTTTCAAAGTCAACCGAGAGTAATAGGCCTGGTATCTGGTGGGATTCAGTGTGTTCCATCAAATCATAAATCAATCAAACTTCCCCAATGAATCTACCTTTGATAAAACCTTTTTGGTCCTCGTTAATAATACATGGCAAAACTCTCTTAATTCTGTTGGCAACGGCAGCTGAACCTACTTTATAGGAGGTGTTCAAGAGTGATATCGGTCGCCAGTTTTTTAGAAATTTCTTTGGCTTGTTTCCTTTGGGGATACTCGTAATCAAGCCTTGTCTCTGGGTGATTGACAAATTACCTGTTCTATATCCAAAGTTTAAAGAGTTCAACAAAAATGAACCGAGGTCCTTCCAAAATATTTTCAGAAATTCTGTTGTAAACCCATCAGGACCGGGACTTTTGTCGTTTTTCATTGCTCTCAAAGCTATTGATAATTCGGATAATGTTAATTCTCCTTCGAGATCATTAGATTGTGTGTCTGTTAATTTTGGTACATCAATTTCCTTGAACTAGTCAGTCAAATCTATGTTGCTAACACTATGGGATGTGTAAAGTTTTTCATAAAAGGCTTTAGTTTCATTCTGCATTTTATCAGTTTCTGTTATTACAGTTCCATCAGACTTTTCTATTTCGATAATTGCTTTATCTAAAAAGTGTCTTGATTCCAGTTTAAGAAAATATTTACTTGGTTTTTCGCCCTGTTCAATCCATTTGGCTTTTGACCTCACCATCATTCCTTTAATTTTTAAATTGTTGATATCATCTAATTCATTTTTAATGATACTGATTTCTTCCAAATACTTTTGTTTTTCATCATCACTGGATGATAAATCTAACTTTTCATCAAGTTTTTCCAGATCTTGATATAAAGATTTCTCTTTCCCAGCTCGTATTTTCTTTTGAGTTGAAGAGTAATAAATAGTTTTACCTCGTATCATTAAAAGAAGAGTCTCCCATAATAACTGATCATCAATATAATACTTATTTGAAGCGTTTTCGTCTGTGATTTTATATTCATTTAGTGTTGTCTTAATAGTTTCCTTTACGAGTTCGACGTATTTTTTTTCATGCAATAGAGAATTATTGAACGACATAGTGTGGAAGGAGAAAGTGATAATTCGATTAATGAATGATCTGAGCTAATACTTGGTAGGATGTTACACTTATCAACTGATGGCATCAAATCATGTGATATCAAGAAAAAATCAAGTCTAGCTTGTTTTAGGGGATTCGGTTGACGCCACGTATACCGATTGGAGTCAAAGTTTAATTCTCGCCATGGATCTTTGAGATCAAAGGTGTTAATTAGTTCGATAACCTTTTCTCTAGCTTTTGGATTGTTCTCGTGCTTATAGTTATAAGTATCTAAATGTTGATTTAAAACCAAATTCCAATCGCCACAAAGGCATATTTCCTCACTGTCAAACTCTTTGACAATTTCAATTATATTATCATAGAACTCTGGCATTTCTTGTTTACGCGATATCTTCTGAAGCGTTGCATCCAAAGTCTTCAAATTTGATGTCTGCCTACATTGTGGGAAGACGCAGACACCAGTCAATTTTGGTGACCTTGGCCTTATTTTCAAGGTCACCACTACACTTTGACCACTTTTTGAACTCTTGTTTACGCGATATCTCATGAAGCGTTACATCCAAAGTCTTCAAATTGTGTGACTGCCTACATTGTGGGAAGACGCAGACACCAGTCGATTTTGGTGACCTTGGCCTTATTTTCAAGGTCACCGCGACACTTTGACCACTTTTTTAATTCTTGTTTACGCGATATCTCATGAAGCGTTGCATCCAAAGTCTTCAAATTTAATGTCTGCCTACATTGTGGAAAGACGCAGACACCAGTCAATTTTGGTGACCTTGGCCTTATTTTCAAGGTCACCGCGACACTTTGACCACTCTTTGAACTCTTGTTAAGGCGATATCTCATGAAACATTGCATCCCAAGTCATCAAATTAGTTGTCAGCCTACATTGGGGAAAGATGCAGAGACAAGTTGATTTTGGTGACCTTGACCTTATTTTCAAGTTTGCCGCGACACTTTGACCACTTTTCTAACTCTAACGCGATATATCTTGACCGGTTGGACTCAAAGTCTTCAAACTTGGTGTCAGTCTACACTGGGGGATGACGCAGACACCATGGGATTTTGGTGACCTTGACCTTATTTTCATGGTCACTACAACACTTTGACCACTTTTCGAACTCTTGTTATCACCATTTATTATGACCGGTTGGACCCAATGTTTTCAAATTAGGTGTCAGCCTACATTGGGCGAAGACGCAAACACCAGTAGATTTTGTGACCTTGACCTTTTTTCAAGTTCACCACGACACTTTGACCACTTTTCAAGCTCTTGCTTACGCGATATATCATGACCGGTTGGACCAAATATTGTCAAATTTGGTGTCAGTCTACATTGGAGAATGACGCAGACACCAGTCGATTTGGTGCCATTGACCTTATTTTCAAGGTCACCTCTACACTTTGAAAACTTTTAAAACTTTTGTTAACGCGATATCTCATGAAGTGTTGGATCCAAAGTCTTCAAATTTGGTGTCAGCCTACATTGGGGGATGACATTTTGGTGACCATGACCTTATTTCCAAGGTCACATCAAAACTTTGACAACTTTTAGACCTCTTATTAATACGATATATTATGAACCTAAGCACCCAAAGTCTTAGAATTAATGCAATATATAAAGTAGCTCCAATGATGTGCTTACTAACTCAATGTCACCGGCGGGGGACATTGCCATATTAGTGGTAAACACTTGTTAAGTATTAATATCCTCATTCCACTGATCAACAATGTTTTCATTCCACACCCAAGGCTTAATCGCATCGTGCTCAATTGGACGTTTTTCCTTTTTTACGTAGTATCTTCTGTATAACTATGTAATGAGGGATTGAACACTTGCTGTCGATACGTTTTCCCCGATCTTTGCCGATTATTAAATCTTTTATTGATTTATCGCATTTCGACTTGTTTACAAGTCTTTTCAACAGTGTGGAGCATTTTTTAGAAAATAAGTCAATAATAATGCTAGTTGTTCCTCAATTGAATGCATCTAACAGATCACATGTTAGAATTTGTATTCGTTATTATAAACATACATAAAGTATTCATATATCCACTTTTAATAAGATTGCGAAATCAATAAAAGTTATAAATAAAATAAATACAAATTCTAACATGTGATCTGTTAGATGCATTTAATTGAGGAACAACTAGCATTATTATTGACTTATTTTCTAAAGAAAGTGGTGTGATATAATTGATCACATGCAATTTTAAAATACATATTTAAGTAATAAACGTGATGTATCGTAACACCATGTAGTAATCAAACAATAAGCAGTACATTCGAGACCTAGAATCCTAATGTAGATATATAGCGTGATGTCAACTTATTGGTTTACCATAATATGACCTAAATACAAATATATCTATCATGTCTGCATTTTAACATGAATGTAATCTTGCTGTTTGTGTATTGCATTTGGTGTTTTTGCGTATGTCTGTATATCCACCAGTGTACTAGATAATTTAGTAGAGCAGCGTTCATATAAGTTTAAATAATTCAAACAAACAATGACTTGTGACAATGCGTGGAACAAATCTCCGAAGCTGATATGATTTTTCCAAAGAAGGTTTTTCTACAATAATTAAACTATATTATGTTTCTGAAAAGTGTTAAATTCACCAGTTCCTTGGTTCAAAACAAGAAACTACTAACGAATTAAATACCAAATTGATATGATACATATATTCATACAATAAATAAAGTGCGACAGCACCTCAATCAAGTTGAAGAAGGCCGTCACAACAAGTGAATATTTGCTAAATAATCATCAGCAGTTGTTATGCATGTGTTTAGGGATTAAAGGATGCCCTTTTCAATCATTCAACAAATAACCATTTTCATAGTAACATGTACATGTTAATGTTCATACAGTGGACTTCATACTGTACACATTTACCCTTAAATAGTGGATGCTTGTATTAACAGAGTAAACTAGACATGAGACTTCAAGGTTAAGGGTTTAGAATAGCTAGCAGTATAGGTATGTGTATATCAATGAATTTCTGGGTTTCAATTACATAGATGTACATCTATGTACATCAAGATTTCGTTCTTCTTACACCTTGAAGAGAAGAAGTGTCTTAGAATATAATCTTAGAATATCTTAACTTCGCCAACAAGTATATAATGATATATAATGAATAAAAGTAAACACGACCGTTTTCACATTAATATGATTAAATATGATTAATTTGTGGTGGATAAAAAAATAAATGATAAATAATCATGCATTGTGCATTTATTATGTATTACAATGTGAATTTGAATTTAAACATGCAAATTTCAAACTTAAAGCAAAAACGCATTTTAATAGCTGAATCAATAGTTCACATAAGTCAATAGCTCATTTCACCATCCTACTGGGCACTTATATATAAAATTGGACTGTATACAGACGATTTGATTCTGTACCCGTTTGCCTATGACGATTGGATGCCTATGTGTTGTATTGAGAGAGTAGTTTAGACATGGAACTTGAAATATATCATTAAATGTTAAGTTTAATACTGAAGGTTAGTTAAAGAGCGACAGTGTAGGCATATTTATATCAATACTTTTCTCTGAATCAATTACATAGATGTTGCACTTGTAGATATACCATACACTCAATCATAAAAGAAACGTCACCATATCTTCAGCTGTGTTAAAAGAAAAATAATGCTGTCGATATTAAATGCTTTATATTGGAACATGATTTGTAAAGAGATACTCGCAATTTCATACATCAGAGAATAGTGCTTTTAGCTGAATTTCTGTTCAAGTATACTTTGGGTGTTGAAATAACTTTTTCAAAATGGTTTTTGGCCAGAATGTTTGTCATTTAACTTAAAAACTTATAAGATGTAGAAATGCAATTTATTAAAGGTGCTGTTGACATAAATAATATTATTGGACTTAAATTTGTTGACGCGTCTTTACTGCAGGGCGTCATAAAATAAATCAAAGAAGCCCCTCTTGACTACCCAATCTCGTCTAGTTAAGGAAATTCGAAAACGACGATTTTTAGAATTCTTAAAACGTGTGTTTCTCAAAAATATGAATAGATAATGTTTTGAAATTTCAAATTAAGTTAAGATGGCTTCTGAAGACAAGACGTATCTCTGTTTCAGTAGTGTTTATCACTCGTGGATTGAATTATCTTGTGGTTTGTTTGCTGACGTTACTTTTGCAGTTGAGTGTATATATTCATAGGCGGATCCGTTTTATAAGTTTATATAAGTGTTTATAATTAATTTGTTTTAGAATATTGTCATTAATAAAAATTGTTTTATCACTTTCCGCCACAATGGTGTTGCATACGTCTTTTTGAGAACTTTATTTTGGTGTGTAATGAGTACATTGGCATACTTCATACCCCCAAATATCTTAAGTATATATAGATTATTACCCGAAGAAGTGTGTCATATGCCTTTTACGAAACGAGTGTGAATTTGTGTATTGCCCGAGCGAGAGCGAGTGTTATACGCACATTTGCATGAGTTTCGCAAAAGCCATTGGCAAACTTTCGAGTGTAATCAGTTCTTTATCATCCATTCTATTCCTTGTATTACCGTTACATTAGTCAGAAAACGACCAACTTCTCTTGCGATGGCAAGCTACAGTAACGTCACGAACAATCGTTTTATGACGTCACAGGCGACTAAATACGGGTAGTCATGGTGAAACAATGGTTGCTTGGCAAACTTGATATGTGCACATCTGCTCATATCAATAATATAAACTCGGTTATATTCAACCATTTGGGTAATAAATCCCCTTACACTTTATAAATTATCTTTGAGGGGCATTTAGACATTTCCTTATACTTTATGCATTGATAGTTATAGTTTTAAAGGGGATGTAGCACGTTTTTTGCAAAATTATTTTTTCAAATTTCCCATTTATTATGATAGTTTATATCATTTTATATTTACTTTAAACTAAACTAAAATAAAAGCGCCAATCACAAAATGATATTAATAAAGAGAATTATTTTGTTATAATGATTGACAGTCAATGTCCGCAATTATTATTGTGATGAAAGTCACACCAAAAATATGATAAAATCCTTTTTCACCACAAAAATAACTGTTGAATCATGATGATACGGGAAAATGACCAACGGTCGGATAACCCAACGTACATGGGAATTGAAACACGTTTGACAGAAAAGAATAGAAGCTGTTCGTCCTGTACATTTGTTCCTTAATTTTCCTATTCAATGTGTTATTTAGAATAATTATTTTCCTAAAAAGAGCTTTCGGTAATTGAATTATATTTCTAAAACAATGAACTGCATGAGATCCACTCTCTGGTTGTTCCGTATTAATCAATTTGCAAATTGATGTGTTTTGATTGAAGTATTGAAGACGAGCACTACCGCCAGAGTTTACACGTCTCATATTTATCGAGTACATATACTTTTCACTTTCGGAGTGAGTGATACCATATTGATGATATTATGTCGACATGCCCTTTCAAAAGGGAAGGAACCATAGAGCAATGGAATACATAAATAGGCAGTTTTGCTTGAATGCGTGTAAAATAAGTTATAAAACATAGGGTCTAATTTACCATCCGTAAAACATATTGTGCAAGCCCGAATTATCTTGTTTCGACGAAATATCATAATCTATTAGTCAACGACTGCGTTTGTATGTCACTCGGAATAATGTTAATGAATATCATTTATAACATGCAAAATGGAATATATGTGCTAAATAATTGAGCGGTACAGTCTGAGTTGAGGTTTGTTAGTTCATGTGGATCAAGATCTAACTACATACTATATGCTATATACTTCGATGTTTCAACACATCAAAATAGCATATTCAGATAGATCGTTAATTAGTGTAGAATCTTTTCAAAATAGGTAAAGAAGGTGGCGAAATAGTGAAGACGCGAAATGGTTTGAACATCTAAATTTAGCAAAAACTGTTCTATATATTCGGATGTTTAAAGGTTGCTTTAAAAGCAAATGCAGACAATATCTTGGTTTTGCCACATAAACCAAAAAACATATTCATAGAGATAATATTACTGAAATTTAGAGCTCAACATTGGAAACCTTTTTTCTGCTAATCTTAATTGAAAACTATAAGTATAAGTAAAATGTTATTATTCTGCTAGTATAATACTGTTATCCACTGCTGAATTATATTTACATATTGCTAATTTCTAAATTAACAATATCCACCCCTTGCTACAATATTGGGGTTACTTCTATTAACACATATCATTGATTAAAAACTGCGAACTCTGTGTATTGTCATGATTCATTAATGTGATGATAATGATATGTACGTATTACGTGCATGGAGCTTACATGTAGCTTACATTCGGATATGTATTGAAAGTTACACAATCGTCTAATACTTGTTCATATAAAAAGTCCACTTAAAGGTACATCCATTGTGTTGTTATAGGTCACATTTGCCAAATGTTATAGATTGTGTCATTTTATCAAGAAGTACTGACTGTTGTCATTTTGGAAGCGATTTCTTATCGAAAACCGGACAATATGCCACGTCAATTGGTCAAACGTAATTCTGAAAATTTATTTACAACACACAAATAGACAACTTTGGGTTAATATTGTTGAGTAGGTCTTATAACTACCGTTTTCGTAACGTGTACGTGGGACGTGAATATATAGTTTCGGTTTTACACATGTATAATGATGCTGCTCGATTTTAAAGGGGTAGTAGCACGTTTTTTCGCTCAAATAAGTCGATGAAATGTATTTAAAAAATAATGTCAACAATAGTAAGACATCCTTCTGTCTTCGGAAAATCAAGTTAAAAATGAGTCTACATGGTTCCGTAAAGGCCATGGGAATCGTTTTTGTCATTCAAAATAATAAAATGTGTTCACAATAAAATGGCCGCCATGCAATTTTGACTTTATACGCAACACCGTTATAACCTGGTTAACTGGTTTGTGTAATACGATGTTTTACCCTCTAAAGTAAATATAAATGACATAAATCATCATTATGAATGGGAACTTTGAAAAAATAAAATTTGCAAAAAATGTGCTACGGCCCCTTTAATTGGAAACTAATAATTATTATATATTTGGCTAATTGGGATGGATATGCAAGTTGAATGAAATTATTTGAACTGAAATCAACACATAACGTATGTTGGCACGTATTAAAATGAAATAAAATTTAATGAAACACAATGGATGCATCTTTAATCATTAGATGAACAATAACTGCAGCACTAGCCAGGGGCGGATGCAGGATTTTCGTTTCGGGGAAGGATAACATATTATGTAATATACATAAGGAATACGAGGTTGAGAGTGATTGGAAGGCAAGTGTATGTTTATTCAATAAATAAACTTCATGTACAAAATGAATTAAACAGAAATAATTACATAGTATAAATAAAGTATACAATAATATGAAATGTAAGTATTGAATATAGCGAGAAACTAGTTGTACGATTACGTCAGCAGATGGTGATAAGCATGAGGAATGAAAGAAAGAAAGAGGAATGTTCAGAGAGGGACCAACATTGTTGATATATACCACGAAGAAGACGATGAAAAAACAACTCATGTATATATAGTTCCTCCAAGTTTCTTCTCACGTTTACCCATACTTCTTGCTTCACAACGACAATAGTTAAGTCGAAGTGTTGCCTACAGAGACCATAAAGGTCCATAAAAATGTGTCTTCATCACCTTAGCATCAAGAATACCAATCAATAAATTACATTTGTTCTTGTATTTGGACAGCAAATCGCCTTATTTCATTTTTTAAATGTTAGGCAGTCATTTTAATCAGAATTTAAGTTGTTTTTAGAACGATGAACTAATCTATTATCAAACAAGTTTTACTTGTTAAAATGAGGGCGCAAATTAATTAATCCATACAGGTGTACTAGTTTGGCTATGTATTTGTAATGAATTCCACAATATGTTATGACAGTTCAAATCAAATCAGTTTATTCAGTATTTCGGCCATGTGGCCAGAGTACAATTGAATGTGACAACATAAACACGTCACGTGACAGAAATGTTCTTTATCATGTTTTAAATGCAAATACATATTTCATATAGATTGCAACGGATTTTATCAATTCAATTTGTGATTAGGTAACAATGGCACACATATTTCTATGATTTACATTACCCAAAAATTTATTTCTGAGGTTCACAGTTCGTTCACATACAAACAATATACAATTATAGACTGGTGATGAGGTCAATACCTGTTTTTATGGACCCGAGAAAACAATATTGACCAAGGACGAAGTCCGCGGTCAATATTGTTTTCTCGGGTCCATAAAAACAGGTATTGACCGAATCATCAGTCCATAATTGTTTTATTATGAATTTGACACAGGAACGAAAATAAAACAATGATATACAGTCAAAAATGTAATTTGATTTGTACAGCTGGAACTACGACCAGATGACGTCATGGTTACAATGGTATGACGTCATGCAACAATCGTTTGACGTCATGCAACAATCGTTTGACGTCACTCAAGTCAATATTGCTTTTGGTCGGACTCGGGCTGGAGTCAATATGCTTTTCTGTCGACGGTCACGTGATGGCCTCTCGACCAATCAGATCGCTGGAAAAATATGCTCACATAATAACACATGATATTCATCTTCAATTGTTCCCAGATTTCAATTTGTACAAATAGCAAGGTTTTCATCAACACATTTGTTTTGTCTAACAAGGTCTACTTTAATACTTTTATGACATTGTGAATACTGGTGATAAATGTCCAAATGTATATGAAAAGTGGGCATTTCGATTTATATTCTCTAAGGATGTAAAAGTACACAGCATAGTTTATACCAAGAAGGAGTTTAAAGCTTTGAAGTTAGTAAATGACGATAACTGTGCATTTTTTAAAACATAGATAATATACAAAACAATTCTGCTCGACTGGAACTGTTTTTAAATACGTCTACAAATCATGGGATAGTATTACAAAACGTTGGTATTCTCTTTGGTTTTCCTACTCAATTCAAGTTTTGAACCAATTAAATCTTACTGAGCTAAATGCACATCTTTTAAAGTAACCTTAAAGCTCAAGTATTATCATTTGTTTAGAATAGTTATGTGCATGCCATTAAAAAGTTTAACTGTAAGAACAATAAATAAAATCATTACATTTGAAAAAATGTTCTCCGCTCTCAAAAAATCTGAACTTTCTCTTATACGAAAGAGGTACAGTGGCGAGACAAAGCGATAAAGCGATAAAGCGATAGACCGCTAGACCGATAAGGCGATATACATGTAGCTGCGCGACAAAGCGATATGGCATTTATCGCTTTTTCGTCTTGCCATTTCGCTTCGTCGTGTTGCCATATCGCTTTGTCGTGTTGCTATATCGCGAAAGAGCGATGTCTCCTCTCGGCCATCATAGATACACTCTCGAATTGCTCCTTTCTGCTCACATAAAGATAGAGTTTCATTCAGTAACGAGGCCACCAGCATAGTATAATAGAATACATTTTCATGAATTTTGAGATCATTGCAGTTGTTTTCTTCATGGCAAGGAAATTAATTTCGCTGAAGATTAAGCTGCATCAGGATTAAGTGAAAATTTTTCCATAAAATTGAATTTCAGTCCAATATTTAGGTAAAGTAGTTCTTGAAACATTGCAAAATGGACAAATCATGATAAAGGATTTTTTATATAACTTGGAGTGAGATACTCCGTCCTATCAGTGAAATAAACCCTCTTTCAAGCTACAGTGGCGATAACCTTTATCACCACTCTACTGAGTGACGATAAACTTTATCGCCAAATTTATCCCCGGGACAATGTTTTGACGTCATAGTGTCAACTTGCGAAGGCTGTTTTCCGAACATGGATATAGTCGAAAATACAGATAGCACATGCTAATATAGATGCAAAGATCGACTATGTCTATCTCATCGAAGGAGGTAGAGGTAGATATTTCACGAGTGATGTAGCCATGAGTGAAACATATTAACTTTTATGCCTCACTCGATGAGATAAACATGGTATTTGTCAAGAAAAGACAGATATACTCGATTTCTGACTCAATGCATGAGATAATACAAAGTGTGCAACGTCTTTCATATCTTTAGAGTCAAATGTTTCTACCTTCTTCTATCATTACGTTGTGGTTTGAACATCTAAATTGTGTACAAGCAATTCTGTATATTGCGATGTATTTCTTCTTTCAGTGGCATTTAGAAGTTAAGATGATGGAGAGCGAGTTCGAAGGATTTACATCTTCTTTATTGCAGGCGTGTGGCGTTTCAGTGTAGATTCCTCATTCGCTTGATGACGGTGTCAGAATATACACAGAACGTCGCACGCCTGCAATGACGAAGTTGTATATCCATAGAACTCGTTCTCGGACAAGTATTGTTCATAGCCAAAACAACGTTTACATTTCTGTAAAATTGAAGTTTGGAATCTTTTGAACTAGTTTGCAACCACTTTTGATTATCAATACATGTACATATACATTCAGGGTTCAGATAATTATATTGATGCGGGTGTATTTCCCTCATCCAAGTTTAAATTGAAGTGTTAAATAAAAAATGAAAAACATGTGGGATTATTTCATCACCTTCAAGATTTTGGTTCGTGAGACAATTTACTCTCCATCTGCTTTATTAATGATATGAACAGTAAAATGTTATTAAAGGAACGTTGTTTATGGGCTTGTTGTGAAAGAAAGTGTTCTCTGAACATGGATAGTCGCAAATCTTCCCTGTCTTTCCTTTAAAGGGGCAGTAGCGCGTTTTTTCGATGAAATAAGTCGATGAAATATATTTGAAATATAATGTCACAAATAGTAAAACACCCTTCTCTCATCAGGAAATCAAGTTGAAATAGAGTGTACATGGTTTCGTAAAGCCATGGGAATCGTTTTTGTCATTCAACATAATAAAATGTGTTCACAATAAAATGGCCGCCAAGCAATTTTGGCTTTATATGTAACACCATTTTTACCACTACGGATATCTGGTTTGTGTAGTGGAATGTTTTACTCTCTAAAGTAAGTATAACTGACATAAACTATCATTATAAATGGGAAATATTGAAAAAAATTGAAAACATAAATTTTGCAAAAAAACGTGCTACTGCCCCTTTAAGGTCGCTATAAAAGAACTAATAAAGCCAACATTCTGATTTTGCCACATATACCCATAACTTTATTCATAAAGAAGATTATTTACATCTAGAGCCCAGCATTGATACCTATTCCCACTTATCTACTTTGAAAAGAATAAGCATGTCTCTTTACAACGAAATAAAACATGTGAAAAGCGACCCATGGTTCAGAAGATATGAAGTACGAAATAAGGGTTCCGTTCCATAAAAGCGAGCGCTTATAATCGCTTATTGATCGCTCAATGTAGTGCTCAAGTAGCGCTCAATTAGCGCTCATCCTCTCTTGAACGCCACAGTGCAAATTCCTCGATGTTTGCTCGCCTTACGTAGCGCTACATTGCTCAATCGCGTTCAAGAGAGGTTTAAAAGTAATCGCTAATTGATCGATTACTTTGAAACCTCTCTTGAACACGGCCAAGGTGTGGTACCGTTATAACTTGCCGACTTAGTTGATCAAACAACTGGCATATTTTTGTTGAAACAATGATTAATGACAATGATGAAACAATGATTTTTTATCAAAATATCTTTGTTTTGATATCAATTTGAATTTCTTTTTACAAGATTCAAATCTTTGTTTCCTTATTATTCTATTTTTGAGTGGTATGCAGGATAAGAGAGTTTCCACTGCGCGGTGGAAAGGGTTCGCACCGCGGTGGAAAGGGTTCTCACCGCGGTGGAAAGGGTTTGCACCGCGGTGAGAAGGGTTTGCACCGCGGTGGAAAGGGTTTGCACCGCGGTGGAAAGGGTTTGCACCGGGGTGGAAAGGGTTTGCACCGGGGTGAAAAGGGTTTGCACCGGGGTGAAAAGGGTTTTCACCGCGGTGAGAAGGGTTTACACCGCGGTGGAAAGGGTTTGCAACGCGGTGAGAAGGGTTTGCACCGCGATGGAAAGGGTTTACACCGCGATGGAAAGGGTTTACACCGCGGTGGAATGGGTTTTCACCGCGGAGAAAAGGGTTTTCACCTCAGCTAGTTTTTTGTCATTTGCAATTTCGAGAAATTTCCATTTGTAAAGAAGTCTTTTTAAATTTATTATGATGTCCCTTTGGGCAGAGAAGGGTAGTTTCTTAGAATTTCATGAACCAGTTTTTTACTTTTCATTTTGAGTATTTTGTGTTTCATTTGGAGTTTTTCGTGTTTCAATTTGAGTTTATCGTGTTTTTTTCTAGGTTTTCCGTATTTTCAGTACAGTTTTCTGTGGTTTCGATGAGAGAAATACAATAAACTATAAAAAAAACTTTATGTCCCCTATGGGCCACCTTAATTTCCATATATATGAATGTGAAACATGAAATGTCCTTGATAATTTCATTAAATCTTTTTGCTCACACAATCAATTGTCTCTGTTTTTAATCTGGGCCGTTCCATTGCATAGTAAGAGGTAACAAGCTAGGGATTAGGAGTGCGGTGGACTGTTAACTTGTTTTGATAACGTGTAGGGTTTATGCTGTGTAGGGGTTATGGGAGACTTATTATCTACTTATTACTCATGAACGTAAATCACCAGGGCGTTTTAAGGAACATGTACCTTACTTCAAACCAGTCCTTTAAATTTAATATCATTTACCGAATGCTGAAAAATAAAATACTGTTTCATCATAAGTTGTTGTTTTGGAAAATAATCACTTTTCTTGGACTGTCGTGATTGTATTTATCTCTGAATGTTGCAGTTTATTTGAGAATGACTGTAAAGGAGCTGTTTAGACTTCCTCAACGTTGCTCACGTTGAGGAAATCTAACTCTGTGCTGTCACCTGCCTGAATCATACTGGCCCCCTCTTCTTCAAGGGATTTATCCATCTATGCAACAAGATAAGGCTTTACATGCCAAATGGTGTCAGTTTAATGAACTATATTTGAAGATTTTCCATGTTTCTTTACAAATGATAAATCAAGAAGTAGCTCTAAACGTGTAACTAATATCGTATGTTCAACGCGTTCTGGTGACGATGATAATGCAAAACATCATTTCAAACAGTGATGTACACTTTCAAAACCGTGTATTTTCCTATATTTCTTATTCTCAAAGTTCTCAATAGCTCATTTTAAAGATTTATAGCTAAATAGTCAATGTTTCCGAAGAAATATGTGATATTTTTTGTCATATCTATATACATAATGCACATATTTCGGCCAGAAGTTAGGAAATCATGCTTGAACATATGTTTTAAACATATTTATTTCACAATAGTGTATACATTGTGAAAGGGATTGGCCAACAATTAACTTACAACGCTTATGCTAAGGCCGCTCCCTAGAACATAACATCAATACATGTTTAATACATACAAAACAGAACAAAGTAATTACAAATATGAGACATGGTTTTCCTTTCTACCAGCATCATGACATGTTACCCAAATGTAAAAGCAAGCCACACATATTAATTGCCTTACAGTGTAGTGATTTGACAAAGAGCCGAACTGCCTGTCTATAATTAACTAAGTCAGTCGACATCTAGAGAGAACAGCAAACACAGTAAGCAATGAGAGGCAAGTGATCAATAGCAATGAACGAAATGAGTAATTTGTGGTTGAAACAGGTTGAAGATGTTTAAGGACAGCAGTAATGTGCGATCCTTTAAAGGAGCAGTAGCACGTTTTTTCGCTATAGAAAAATATGTCGATGAAATGTATTTGGAAAATGATGTCACCAATAGTAAAACACCCTTCTCTCTTTCAGAAAATCAAGTTAAAAATGAGTGTACATGTTTCAGAAAGCCATGAGAATCGTTTTTGTCATTCGAAATAATAAAATATGTTCACAATAAAATGGCCGCCATGCAATTTTTGCTTAATACGTAACACCGTTATGACCACTAGGAATAATTGGTTTGTGTGATAAGATGTTTTACCCTCTAAAGTAAATATAAATGGCATAAACTATCATTTTAAATTGGATATTTGAAGAAAATTTTTTTTGCAAAAAACGTGCTACTGCCCCTTTAAATGTGAGAGTTACGATTCGCGCTGCTATATTTTGTACCTTTAAAGTATGTCAAGGAGAATATCCGGGAGTCCGACGTAAAGACTACACAGGTTTACATAAACAGATCGCCTGAGAAAAGAAATCTTTGTTTCATAATTTAAGAAAAATCGACGTCGTGTTTTCAGGGTTAGAATAACGACCTTTAACGTTGCATAAAACCTTCATCTAATTTGAATGTTATGGAAGACCTATACATATACACACATATACACACGTATTTTAATATTTATTTTATCGTTCCAAATATTACAATCATGCACATGGCTTTCAAAGCTAGTTCCTTATCAAATGTAACAGTATAATAACAATCAATCTGGTTTTAAAAATGGTAAGAGTAAACAAATACTTTGGTAATCATGCTTTCTTTATTAATAATAAACAGAGTTATCAAAAACAATTCAGCTATATGGATTGAGCTACGATTTCATTTAAGTTATCTTCAAATATAAATTTTACTATATACTTTCCATGACTTTAGTGGCAATATTGCATGAATTACTTACAATAGTTTTTTTGTGTGATATATCATGTCTAAGTATATATGCATCATCAACTGCTCAACTGAAGAGTACAAGATTGAACACGTCTTGACAAATCATCGTTGACATGGTAACCAATGATTAAACATACAACTTCTCAGCATTAATATAGATGTGCTACTGACATACGCCCAGTCGGATATCACTACCTTATAGTTCAAATTCATACCTCGGTCATAAAACAGCTTGAAAAAAATACATAAACTGCCAGGCAAAAGAAAGTACACACCTCATTTGGTTTGGAATTATTCAATATTTTGAAAGAAATGAGATTCACTTGATTATGGCACGATACAACATCACTTATCTGCAGTTGTTTGAATGAAGTAAATGGTGTTTGGTTATTCTTTACTTAAACTATCTTTGTTTAATGTAGACGGGTAGGAAAATGAATTATAAACCTCTGGTGACGTCTGTTACGACGTAAGTTGTAATAAACGCGGTAAGATGTAATAACTGCGGTAAATTGTAATAAAAACGCGGTAAGATGTAATACTGCGGTAAATTGTAATAGGGGGTGCGGTAAAATGTTTCGATGAAAGGTGCGGTAAATTGTAATACGATGTGCGGTAAATTGTAATATTTTCTTTTATAGAAGTTGATGTTGATGAAAGTAAAAGTCACCAATCAAAATGTCCGTCTGACAATTCGTCCGTCTGATTTTGTTTCACTAACAGCTCTGATACTAATTGATGATATGTTTCTAAACTTTACAAATTTAATCACTATGATTTGCAGATGTGCTGTTTCAAAACATGGTACCAACTATTAGAGGACGGAGTAAAGACGACATGGGCGTACTAAGAATTGAAAACTTCTTCATAACAGTTAGCTGTCTCTGTCCCGTTCGAGGCCGTTTTACAACATTTTTTGGAAGGAAAAGAACGTAGTAGGAACTTCTTTTGTGTGACGGAGGCATATGCTTTCGCCAACCAAATGCTAACTACTGCAATAAAATCGATTTCTCAGAAAAGAGACTACGTGATATATATATGCTATTTCCACAGTTTAAAGGGTAGCACGTGTTTTTCTCTGAAATAAATCAATGTCATGAACTTGACAAATAATGTCGCCATTCGAAAAACACCATTTTTCTTCGCAATATTAAAGTTAAAAAACATGTGCACATCTTTTTTAAAGCTATGGGAATCATTTTGTACTTGGCGGCCAGTCAAAGGTGTTCACCTTGAAAAGTCCGCCAGTGGTTTTCATTATGACCACTACACAAATTTCTGCGACTACGGATAGATGGTTCATGTAATGAGAACTATTACCCTCTAAAGTAATTATAAATTGCATAAATTTGTAATATAAATGGTATAAAGGAAAGAATAAAATTGGCAAAAAACATGCTACAGCTCCTTTAAGCAAAATATTGACCAAACATGTGTGCCAATAACAGTTTTACACAATAACCTCAAGAAAAATTGAAAATATTTGAACGACGGCGCTAGTTTTCTAAATGAATTAACATTTGAATTCAACACACACACAGGCACACAGCACACATGTAAACGTCTCCCAATTGACGCATTTCCACCCTGGGATGTTGTGCAATGATACTAGCCATCATGACATAAGTGAAATCATTATGAAAATGACATTAAACCCTAATAATAACACACATACGCACGCACAAACACGCACACGCACACACATACACAAATAATTATTTATGTTTTAAAATGTCTATCGAGAGTTTGGCTTGCCAGGATAGAGCAAAGGTACTAGCAGAAAATAATTTCAACTTCAAAAGTTTCTGCTATCAATTAGGTATGGAATTAAATTATTTTAAGCGTTGCATGTAACATAATTTTTTTTCTCATATCAACTGTAAAGTCATATACCCTAGGCTCATTTTGTTGGAATGGTAACACTTCATGACACCGGAAGTTACGAACATGTTACATGGAACCTTATACTTTAACAGTTCAAGACAATATGATTACCGTTACATGAAAATTCAAAAAACTTGCAAAATGTAAATCTGTGGGTATGAATATGAAAACAGTTTAATGAAGTGAAACATATGATAGTTTCAGCGATTCTGCAAAACAATGGAATATATATTCTTCCATTATACACATAAAGTCACTGTTTCGTTTCCATAGAAACTCAAACAAACACAAGAGTCATCAGAAGATAAAATATCCAAACGGTCCCCTATTAACTCAGGGTGCTTTATTATCATGTATAATCGATCTTTGATATAAATGATGATAGACTTTTTAATTATGTTAGTGGATAATACACGACATGAAAAGGTTTCAGAAAGATATGATGAATGGTTATCAATCTCTTCTCAGGAAACAACCTATCTATCTGTAAACGTGAACAGAGTCAAATTCTCGTTTTTCATGAAAACAAACAAAAATAATAAAATTTTCAGAAATCTGAAAATATCAAGAGGCACCACTCCATTAAATTTGAAATACATATGTAAAGTTTCAGACAGATTGACAGAATAAACCCTGTATACTCCCATGTAAGGTGGTGGTTTAATCAAAACAGTTCGTCTGTAAATTTTGGAGAACTTATGATTTTAATATGCAATAATACTTATAATAATACTCTCATTCAAAAAATACATATGTATATGTTCAATGAATGACCCAAATTCGGCATTCATGGCAGCTAAAAATTAGATGTATGGTTATTACATTTTACCGCATTATGTATTACATTTTACCGCACTTTTTAGTAACATTTTACCGCACCCCCTTATTACAATTTACCGCAGTAAACTTTATTACATTTTACCGCGTTTTTATTACAATTTACCGCAGTATTACATCTTACCGCGTTTTTATTACAATTTACCGCAGTTATTACATCTTACCGCGTTTATTACAACTTACGTCGTAACAGACGTCACTCTATTGTTCTATTAGGTTCTACTTTTACCGGGTAAACCTCTATTTTCAGTTTGCCGGGCGTTCTCAAAGAATGCCCAGGGCTTTCTCTAGGAATGCCCGGGGCTTACTCTAGAATCTATCGGAAATTTATTTTGATTAGGAGTTATACACGTTTTGAAATATTTTGATTCAAAGTCCTTCTTCGAATAAATACCATCACAAAATATCACATTTTGGACAAATCAAAGATCACAAACATAAGCTTTGAATGCCTGGTTTCGAACCCTGCACCACACGCTTACCAAACTGGCGCCGTTGACAACTCGGCTATAAAGGCCAACAAGAACAATGATGTATTTTCCACAGTGACAATCATGTTAACTCCACGAGGCAGATAGCGCATGCAGCTCACGTGCACGGCGTGGGTAGCGAGCGCAAAGCACGTGCTCTCTTCATAGCAGTTGAACTCCCAGCAGTATATACCAATTAAGCCACGTGAAGACAAAATATTGAAATTATATCTAAATCATAATTTCTGTCGGTTCATAAGTAAGATCAAAACCTGATCCTCGGCTTTGTTTGTGGAGTATGCCCTTGGCGTCGGGAAAGGGGGGCGGGCCTACCGGCCCTTCCCCTTTCCCTCCCCCGCGGGCATACTCCACAAACAAAGCCTCTGACACGGTTTTGATCCATTACATATACACAAACATGACCCCTACCATATTTAAAATGTTGTGAGTGGGTACAGAATGAGGCACATTTATTGATTTTCAAATAGAATATGTCGATGAACATTTGTTATTTATCCAAATTAACTTTTTGATGAATTTTTAAATTTAAAACTTCATTTACCATTATTGCCTCCTTCCTCAAGATGGACGACAGAGATACTGTCTTTTATTCCAAGTCTAAGCTCTACGGGACTGGATGCAACATCCAAACAGATTTCCCCACTTCCATGAAGAAGATCAGGGCCTATCTCAACAAGACTGCCTATGAACCTAGAAAAGTGTACAATCTGTACACCAGAGTAAGGGTTAAGGGTATAGACTTGGTTTTAGAAGTTAACAAACCAAATGAACCCAACACTGCATGGAAACGCCACAATGTTGAGATACCTGCTTCCCTAACCAAATATTGAACAGACCCACTCAATGATTTTTAGTGCAGTTATTAAATCTTTATGTGTATTTGGTGTTGCATACATCAAACTCATACCTCTCCAAAATGAATACATGAATAATAGTAAAAAACACTAAGCAATTAATTCATATTATCCTATCTACTCCTTCAATGCATGCATGTTTAACATAAGTATTCAGTTGAATGAATTTAAAGATTTAAATAACATGTTGACAGAAAATGTAAGCCAATATTGAGTAGACCCAATCAATGTTTTCAGAGCAGTTATTAAATCATTATGAGTATTTGATGAAACATACATTCATATATCAATCTATTACTTCTCCAAAATGAATACATGGATTTATTAAAAAAAAACACTAAGCTAATAATTCATATTATCCTATCTACATATATTACATATGCATTGTCAATATCATAAGTATAGAAAAGTATAGAAAAACAAGCACCCATAGATGATATGGAAAACCATAAGATACCAAACAAGTTAATACCTATTTCTTAATGTGCAAGTGTATTGTCTTCCAACTGTGTATTGAAATATGTAAATTTACATAGGTATATGTATATATATATGTGTGTGTGTTACCATACTTACACATGTAAGTATCCTCTTGTGAATACATGTATGTGTATCTATGTGCATGTGCAAGGATGATCTAATATACTTAGTGACCAATTGTATGTATGTATTTATGTACATGTACTGCTTAGTTGTGGATGTTTAGTGTCACAGCTTTGTCCTGAAATGATAACCATTTGTTTTCTTATGATTCTAAAACCTTAAATCATTATAAAGAATATAATACAGATACACATATCCAACTATATGTAGATGTGTGTATGTGCATTGTTATTTATATACTGACTGAGTACCTTCTACATATATATGTATGTGCATGTATGGTGTACGTATGTATGTATGTAGGTATGTATGTATATGATTATGTTTTAATTCCAAAGTCAATTGTTTACATTCATATGTGTCTTGATACTCATCCTGTTTTGAAATACGATCATGATTTTCACTTACTGGTTACACAAAGGTAATATTTTACTAGACTACAATGGTATTAACAATATGTAAAACTCACATTTATATACCTTCCCAAATACACAGTATCCTTAACTGATAAATTAGACAATCTGATGTCAAACATTCTGGAAAAAACACCATAAACATAACTCCCATAACATGCATGCTTATCATGCACGCCTTCAGCGACAAACACGCACGCTTGAAAAGCACGAGCCTTTACCTCTCACACGCGGCTCGTATGAAAAAATCAAGAACGCATCCTATAGTAGTCTCTCCTATGACAAATGATCTATCCTATACTTTTGTATATAACCCTACCTTTCAGTTTCCCAACGCTTTTGTACATATCTCTTTCTTTCTCTCTGTATTTACGTTACTCCCATTCCATTACTTTTACAACGGTACATATACATACTTTTACTTTATTAGCAACGACAACTTCATTGTAATAAATAAAAATGAATGGTAGTCTAAAAATTGTTACTTCAAATTGTCAAGGACTAAAAAAATAAGAAAAAACGTGTCGAGGTATTTTCAAATCTTAAACGAAAAAAAGCAGATATCTATTGTCTCCAAGACACCCATTTTACTCCAGAAATTGAACAAGTAATACAGAGAGAATGGGGCTCGACAAAATGTTTCTTTAGTTCTTATAAAAGCAATTTTCGTTGAGTAGCGATACTGTTTAATGAAACATTTGACTTCAATATGATAGACCGAAAACAAGATAAAGCAAATGGAAATTACCTTGCACTAAGATCGAAATATGTGAAAAAACATTAACTCTGATAACTTTGTATGGACATAATACAGACAGTCCTTCTTTTTATGAAAACCTTTTTGAAACTAAGAATTCGACTCGGACCATTTCACGATTTGTGGAGACTGGAATCTTATACAGAACCCTGACCTAGATTTATTCAATTACAAAAATATAACTAACCAAAAGGCAAGAGAATTTGTATTGTCATTTAGTGAAGAATATGATATCATTGACCCTTGGCGACTATTAAACCCGGATATTACACGATACAAATGGCGACAAACTAAACCTATTAAACAGTCGAGATTAGATTATTTTCTTTTGTCTAGAGATTTTGAACCATCTATTGAGAATGCAGATATTGAACCTGCTTTTAAGTCGGATCACTCAATGACTTGGGTAACTTTGAAATTATTGGATGTTGATAGGGGAAAGGGTTTTGGAAATTTAACAATTCATTACTTTATGATAAGAACTATGTGGAAGAAGTTAAGAAAATAGTCAATACAACAAAACAACAGTATCAAATAGGGTTAGATGATAATGGAAATGCAATTTTTGAAATAAATGACCAACTGTTCTTTGAAACTTTACTTATCATGATAAGAGGTTTTACTATCAAATATTCATCAGAACGAAAACGGGAGAGGGAAACAAATGAAAAAGACCTTAACAAAACACTCGAAAATTTAAATAAAAGTTTAGATCAGAGTCGAGACGCGGCTGAAAAAGAAGAAGTCGTAAAAAGAATAAACGATGTCAATCTTAAATTGGAAAATATAATTAGCGTTAAGGCTGAAGGTGTGATATTAAGGTCCAAAAGTGAATGGAAGGGAAAAGGAGAAAAACCGACAAAATACTTGTTATCCCTAGAAAAAAGAAATTTTATTAATAAATCTATAACAAAATTAGAAACACAAGAAAACAAAATCATCTCTAACACTAACGAAATAATAAACGAAACTAGATGCTATTATAAAAATATATATACGAAGCAAAACTGTTCGCCAATCGATCTAGAGGAACTCTTTAAACATTGTGAGGTACCAAAGCTCACTGACTTAGACAAAGATTTGCTCGAAGGAGAACTAAAATATGATGAGGTTTTAAGATCGCTTAAACACATGAAAAACGAAAAAAGTCCCGGCCCATCAGGTTTTACAGTAGAATTTTACAAATTCTTTTTGTTGGACTTGCATGCCTTCTGATTCGATCGCTGAACATGTCTTACAAAACAGGCGAGTTATATTTTAGCCAAAAACAGGGTCTTATAACATGTATTCCAAAAAAAGATAAACCAAAGCAGTTTTAAAAAAAACTGGAGACCTATATCTCTTTTAAATGTATCGTATAAGATAGCATCAGCAACAATTGCCAATCGAATGAAAAAAGTATTTCCAAAAATAATAAATGAAGACCAACGAGGTTTTCTGTCAAATAAATATATTTGGGAGAGTACAAGGCAGATCTATGACATTATGGAATATGCAGAGTGCATGGAAATCCCAGGTCTACTACTACTTATAGATTTCGAAAAAGCTTTTGACTCTGTAGATTGGACATTTATCCAAAAGGTTCTTGACTTTTTCAACTTTGGCATAACAGTTAAAAATTGGATATGCACATTTTATAGAAATATCAATTCAAGTGTACTCGTTAATGGTTTCTCATCAGGTTTCTTCGAAATCACACGTGGATGCAGACAAGGAGATCCACTTTCGCCGTACTTATTTATTCTTTGTGCTGAAATATTAAGCATTATGATTCGTAATAATAAAAAAAATTAAAGGAATCAAAATAGGTGACAGTGAATATTTGATTACTCAGTTTGCAGCAAAACCTCTTTAACACTAGATTGGACTGAAGCATGCCTTCAAGCAACATTACGAACATTAACCGAATACGCCTCCTTTTCAGGTCTTAAAATTAATACAAGCAAAACCCAAGTTATCTGCATAGGTTCTTTAAAGCACTCAAAAAAGACAATATGCAAAGATTACAAACTTGATTGGTCTAGAACAGATTTTACTATCCTTTATAACTTTCACACATAACTTGGCAGAAATGGTAGAGAGAAACTATAAGGATAAACTAAAACAAATTAGGACAACGATGAACCAGTGGCTTACCCCACTTGGTAGAACAACAGTTTTGAAAAGTCTTATTCTACCTAAACTTAATCATATCTTTACAACACTTTCAAACCAAAGTGAAAATATATTAAACGAGCTCGAAAAGCTAGCATTTAGTTTCATTTGGAAAGGTAAACCTGATAAAATTAAACGTACAATAATAACTAGAAGCTTCAAAGAGGGTGGGATTAGAGTTCCAGATATAAGAAATACAATCATTTCGCAAAAGATAAGTTGGGTTAAAAGGCTCTTCGATTCTGGAAGTAACTCAAAATTAAAGACACTTTTCTATATTAACGTATCGCCAATGCACAGAGATTTTTTATCAATACACTGAATCATCCCTCATTGAGAAAGTCTATACTCCAAGAACAAACGATTTTTGAAAAGATGTTTTAAAGGCATGGGGATGCTTTAACAAACAAATGGGGAATACCGTCAAAACTCAATCTGACATCTTATCCCAACCAATATATATGAATATATCAAAAAAATAATAGAATATGTCAAAATCCGGTATTTACCTGATAAATGATATAATCAAAAGTGACGGTAAATTTCTAAATTACCTAGAAATGACTGGAATATGCAAATGCAAGACAAATTCTAGAATATACTGGCATTTCCGAGGCAATTAAAGCATATTTTTTAAAATACAAAATCAAAATAGAAAAAAAACTAGAAATGCCACTTGTTCCATTGAAAATATAGCTACTAAGAAAAGGGGATGTCGGAGCTTTTATGAAATATTACAAAAGACAGAAAACACTATGACAGAATGCAAGTACAGAAACAAGTGGGAATTAGATCTTGAATGTTCAATTAATGAAAGCGAATGGAATAACATAAATGTAATACCCTTCATGTCTAATCTAAATTCCAAAACAAAATTGTTTCAATATTCCATACTTCATAGAATTTTGACGACAAATGATCTCCTGCAAAAGATGAAATTAAAAGATGAAAATAAATGCAGTTTTTGTAATAAAGAGAAAGAAACCATAGTTCATCTATTTTTTGATTGTCAAATTGTTAAAAACTTATGGAACAAAGTTAAAGAATGGATAGAGACGTACACTGAAGCGAACATAAAGTTTTCCAAACGAAACATTTTTCTTGGATACCCCGAATACTGAAACAGGTTATTGAACATGATAATTACAAATGTGAAATACACCATTTTCAAAGCAAAACAATTTGGTTTGAAACCAAACTTCACAAACATTCAAAACAATCTGAAGAAAATATATAACATTGATAAATACAACTGTTATTCGAAATGCAACTACTCAAAATATATGAAATTTTGGTCATCCTGCCATTTACTATTCAAACACTTATCACTTCTTCTTTATATGCCTTTGTTACCATTGTAATTGAAAACTTGATACAACCTGTGCATACTTGCATGTATGCAAAATTCGCCAATATGTAATTGTTGCTATGTAAAATGTCACTTCTTTGTAGTTTGAACCTAAATGTATATGTACCTCAAAAAGAAATAAAATAATAAAAAAGAAGCTTTGAATGCCTGGTTTCGAACCCTGCACCACACGCTTACTTAACTGGCGCCTTTGACATCTCGGCTATAAAGGCCCACGAGAACAATGATGTATTTTCCACAGTGACAATCATGTGAACTCCACGAGGCAGATAGCGCATGCAGCTCACGTGCACGGCGTGGGTAGCGAGCGCAAAGCACGTGCAGGGCGCGGGTGTGCTCTCTTCATAGCAGTTGAACTCCAAGCAGTATATACCAATGAAGCCACGTGAAGACAAAATATTGAAATTATATCTAAATCATAATTTCTGTCGGTTCTGCCTACCGGCCCTTCCCCTTTCCCTCCCCCGCGGGCATACTCCACAAACAAAGCCTCTGACACGGTTTTGATCCATTACATATTTACAAACATGACCCCTACCATATTTAAAATGTTGTGAGTGTGTACAGAATGAGGCACATTTATTGATTTTCACATATAATATGTCGATGAACATTAGTTATTTATCCAAATTAACTTTTTGATGAATTTTTAAATTTAAAACTTCATATAAAAAAATAGAACGACGTTAAAGTAATCTTTGACTGATGACTAAAGGCCTACACTTTTCATTTTTAGAGTACGACGTCGAAAACTCAAGATATTTGTAACTGAACATCATACATATGGTAAAACAAACTAAGTTGTAAACTTTTTTTGCCTAGTAGTTTACTTGATATTGTTGTAATTCATAGTCATATGTCTGCTGCAGACTGCATAGTACACTTGGTGTACTGTACAAGCGACACGTCTCTCTCTGTACTGGGTACCATAGAGTGAAAAGAATGGTGACAAAATGACACCATTGCTACCATAGAAGCTGTGTGCTGTTTGTTAAACCGTTGATGTGCAATTCTAACATTAACATAAGCAATGAACACTTTACGATGTACGTGAATCATTAGGTCCAGCATGTTACCGCAATCTGAGCCAGCAGTACCGGTTTAACACCAACATGGTTCCGTATCACGGCACCTACATCCAAGCTGCGCTATATCCGGTCTCATCAAGTTACCAACTTCCAGATGCAACGCATATCACTTGCCAGTCTGCATTACTGGCTGATTTAACCTAAATCAGCCAGTAATGGAGACTGGCAAGAGTTATGCCTTGCATCAGGAATTTGTCAAGTTACATGCTGGGCCCAAAACACCTAACACCCACATAGGTAAAAACATATGTGCTATACCTAGCGCGTCCAAACCGAACAGTAGTGTCATCTCATGTGAAACTGCACAGGTGACACAGCCCATTAAGCGTGGGCTTTTGGCTTTTTGACTTTTTAAAACATCCAAACTGTTAGGTTACAGTTCCAGTTACATGTGTATCAGAAACACAGGTGCGTGCAGATGAGGTGCGGTTCTGCTGATGTGGAAACACGTGACATGGAACAAATCATCATCATAATCATCATCCGTCCTGGAGGGTACATAAGGGACACCCATGTTAGGTTGACTTGTGTTTGTTCTCTTCACGAAACGGTTAGTTACCTATATGTACGTTTTTTTAATAATATGACTTTGTTTACATAGAATGTACAGTTAATAATGATGTTAATAATAATAATGTGTCCATTTCTATAGCGCTAAACTCCACACTAAGTATGCTCATAGCGCTGACAATAAAGTCAATTGATAAAGACTGCTTGTAGAGATAGGTCTTGAGATGAGATTTAAAATTGTCTAGAGTTGGACATAGTTTGAGTTCATCAGGGAGGGAGTTCCATTTCACTGAAGCCATGTTCTGGTAAGTTCGAGTTCCGAACGATGCAAGATTCCACTTAGGTATACAGTGAAGAGTTGGTGAGGATGACCGCAGAGTTCTTGCGGGAGTATAATATACATTATGGAGAGAGGAGTTCTTGAAGATACTGGGGCGCTGTGCCATGAATGCACTGATAGGCAAGTGTGAGGATCTTGTAGTCGATGCGTGCTTCGATGGGCAACCAATTAAGAGACATAAAAAGTTGGGTAATATGGCAATGTTTTGGTTTTAAAGTGACTATGCGAGCTGCTGTATTCTGAATTTTTTGAATTTTTTGAATTTTTTGAAGGGAATCCTTTGAAGCTGCACCCAAAAAGCTGTTGCAGTAATCCAGTCTGGAAAGAATTAGTGTTCTCGCCATTGCAGCCGCTGCATCTTGCATCAGTTGGTATGTTACTTACATTTTTACTTATATATATGTACATTTCCCGACTAATAGGACTTTATTATTTACATAGTATGTACACTTGGTATATTACTACTTTTTTTACTTCTTTACTTTGACTTACCGTTGATACTTTCTGAATGGACCTATTTATAGGACTTACAGCCAGTATAAGAACACATGAGTTGGGACACATGACGCACAGCGTATATATTTTAAATAATTGATCAAGACATTCTTAATTGGGAGGAAAGCGTCATGCATTTATACACCACTATATTTTAAGGAACACACATCTACATGTATGTATATATATAGTTAGGCTCATGTGATGGTATTCGTTACATCGTTATTGCTTTGCAAATGTTTGACTTCACAGAAATATGACAAACATTCTGCTTATTACGCAAATTTCTACATTTATTATTTGACAGAAAACAAAGTTTCTCGACATAATCATTCACAATAAGATGACAAGAACATTTTGGTGTGTACAAATATTGCTGGAGTTCTTCCCTCTCCGAAGAAAGTCCACGGTAAAATGTTCTGCACGTTTATCTGTTGAAGATCATGAGACAAAATACAATCCTGAGTTTATTGTCAGGAAAACTACAGTAACTCTAAACTTACTTTTAATTTTCAAATGATACCATTGTGATATATAAATATTGACACCTGGTTGTAAGGACTGGACTTCGCTAGTTTCTTCACGACGCGAACTTACACACGATTTTTTTGTTTGGACACACATGCGAATTCTAGAAATCGTCATAGGACTTATTCTTTCCAATAAACCTTTTTTAAAAATCTTCTTTATCAACAACGTCTCCTTAATGAACCGGGGTCATATAAATGATCTCCTGGAACCAACACCGTTAAGTTTCCTTCACTTTAAAGGGACTCTAGCACGTTTTCTAATGGAAATAAAGAGATCTGACAAAAGAAATGTTACAAGTGCAAACAATCCTCCTTGATCAATAACCAGAGATCTAAAACGAATAGTTATGGTTCGGTCAAGTGGATCTTTTTTTTATTCCCGAATTATTAAAAGGTGTACACACTAAAATGGCGCAGAGCAGTTTTCGTTTTAAATCGTTTTCGTAACATCGTTTTTCCACGACTATACGACAATCGGGTCTTGTGATGGACCGTTTTATCATTTTAACTAAGAATGTACTGTGTATACTTATTATCACTGCCAATTTTGAAGACATAGCTAATGCAAAAAATGGACTACAGTTCATTTAACCATTATACACAATATCTTATTCATGCAAGAAAAGGGTAGCAATTCTACTATAAGAGACAGCGCGATAAGTACACGTCTTTCAACTTCACACCACAGTCAGGTGGAGAAACATACAGTACACATTAACCGACATTCCATTTAGTCAGCGTTAATCAGAACCAAATGTTCATTTTATATGATATAAACCACAGCCAGTTCAGGCTTAATATTTTCTTATATATATACACTTATATATACATCAATCAACATACTGTTTTAACGATATATAATCAAAATGACTTGGTATCTGAAAACTTGAAATCTGTTTGGACAACCAATATTGATTTCAGTAAAGGACAGGGTAATCGGAGACAGCAATATGTTTATTAGGAATAATTCAGAAACCATGAAATACTGGAATGGAATGTTGAAACTGCTAATTCTTTGTTCTACATTATCAAACCACTTACTTTTCGGACACATTCTCTTCATAAGTAACAGACACATGTTAGTGGTTAAGAAAATCTGGTATTCAATTCAAATTCAATTCTTTATTCGCTGTATGTCAACGGTGGTACAAGAGCACATATATAAAATATAACAATAAATAAGATACAATATGTGAAGGTCAGTTTACAGAATTTGTTTCATTTCAGCATTTACAATGGCGATAAATTTGAATAATCCTTTTAGTACTGAGAGTTTTTTGTACATAGCAATGATTTCATTTTATGGATATTTGGAAAGGTACATAAATATGAGTATATACATGGTTCTAACATTGGTAAAAGCTAAACATTTAAATAAATAGTTGAACTCGTCTGCTATTGATGGGGACTTACAGAGGGGGAAATTATGTTTTCGCGTGTGATGCCTTTCCAGCGGCCAGTTTCAACTGGTAAATAATGGTTACTTGTTCTGAATAGCAATATAGGGTAGGCTATAGATTTAGATAGTAAAAGGTATGGTTAAAAATATATTGAGTGTTTAAAGAACTTATAATAGTATCCTTTAGAGCTGCTGGAGACATCGCATTGTCTTCACTGTGTGAATTGATCTTTTAATACACGCTCTACTAATGTTACAATATAGTTAATTGACATGGGGTTATAATATAAATTTGTCAATCCACAATGATTAAAAAGCGTTTTGATAAAACGGAACCAGGGATTACAAACATTAAGGGAATCATTATATCGCAAAGGTATATAGAGGTATGATGAGTATTTCGTTGGGATATCAGTTGTTTCTTGTTTATATCAAAATTGTATCATTTTTAGGACTACATACATTTTCAGGGGAAATCTTCAGAGTCAAAATGCCATTTAAATTGAACTTTCACCAAAGTCAATGCATATCCATTGAAAGTTAACATTTCACCGACTCAAATGATTGTTATTCTAGGTCGGAGAGATTGTGCCCATTCTGTATAGTCCCAAACATTGAATCCGAGTACCATTTTTGTTTAATATGTCCATTTTATCAAAATTTAAGAAGTTCACTCCTTCCAAAATATTACTGGGAATACCCAACATTAGACAAGATGCAAACATTATTTCTGTCAAAAGGTTTAATTTTAAGGAATCTTTGTAAATTTCTCTTCTTAGCAGAAAAGACAGACTTAAGTTCTTCAAAGATGTTCCTGTTATATAATTTCAAATTGTGTATATTACCATCGCTCTCTGTGATACACTATATCTGTATCATGGGCCTGTGGCCCCTTTACGAAATAAACGCATACATTAATCCTGACACTAACTCATCCTTTTTAAACGTATATCAATTCTCAATGAATGATTAGTCGACTGAGGTCAAAAGATATTATTGTTTATTGACGCAGTCTCAATATATGACACAACATACAAGACGCACTGGCGCTGACGCCATTGTTGCGTAACAAAATCACTCAATACATACTGACAAACTGGTCAACGGCGTTAACATAAAATGATCATGTGATATACCACTTTCATCAGTGATTAGGAATGTGTATTCCTCATCAGTTCTTATTGTAACAATATCAGACAATAAATACCAACAATCCGGTCAACGGCGTTGATATAAAATAATTTTGTGAATTACAGCTTTGATCACTGAATAGGAATGTGTATTCTTCCTTATTTTTTTTTTATAAATCCGATATGTGAAAGGAAATGTTGATATCAGACTGAAACACCTCACTATTTTTTCACATGCAATAATTTTATATAACATCATCTAAGGACAATTATGTACTTTTATATCACAGGTTTTAGCCTGGAGACCATTTTGTACGGAAACAAAGAACTTTCTAATTATCAAAATCAGCAAATAGTTGATCAAGTTCACACTTTCATTACCAAAACACAACGATTTAAATTTTGACACTCGCGTGATTGATTGATTTATATTTCTACATATGGGTCGTTTGACTATGTAAGTCTACTAGAACATATTAAACCTTTGTATTTCTTCAGATGGGTTGATATACACAACAATTCCAAAAGCAATTTTCTATTATTACTAGATGGTATTACTGTTAATCTATTTGATGCATGTGTACATTGTCATTTATAATGGTCTTAATTATTGACGTCAAATTTGTATTTCATTCTGAATCATATATTGTATGGGAGCGCTGTTGATATAAACTACACAGCTTGTTCACAATCCAAATTCATTACAATGAATAAAATATGTTTAACTTCATGTGGCAAGGTAGTAAATAACATCCTCGGTAGAATGACCACATGCGCACTTTGATGTTTCCGACTGTGTATCTATGTGCGTTTAGATAGTACAGTCGAGCTTTAGGCGGCAATGAATAATGAACGTTTTTACTGTATGTGCTCTCCTCTCCTCTCCTCTCCTCTCCTCTCCCCCAATTCAATCAGTGCAGCAAAGTGTGACACATCACACGTTGATACATATTATACTTCGATTCCGTTTTAATCTATCTGAAACAATCGGGACTTTATGGCCATTTACATAACTGGAAGTCCTCTTTTGTGGTAATTTGTCTCCTAGAGCGTGACGGTAGGACAGCGAGATGTTGACTAGTGAAGGGGATCAAGGGTTAATTAACGAGTTAATGGCGGCGGTCTTTGTATGAGGTATGTCGGCAAAGATAATAGGGGCAATCTCCCAACCCTACAGTGAACGAGATGAAGCTGCTGAAATCTCCAAATCAAGTTAAAATGTCCTTGAATAAAATGAACAGGACCGATTAACGGAGAAAAACTTATTTTCACGTCCTGGGTAACATAGTACATTTACAAGTCTGTAGATAAACCCAAATTAAATCAGCATTAGCTTCTTTAGCATAACACACATACATATATTTGTAAAAAAACACAACATAAGAGCCAACCGTTGATATGAGGGTTATGAGAGACTACAACATACATGTATGAAATACAAGATAAGATATAAATACATTAAAATGGACTTTGAAACATATTTAATTTTACATAAAACAGATTTTCGTTGTTCTAAAATAAGTCCGGCCGTAATCGACCTATGAGACACGATAAATCATTACAACACATATATTAAATATATTACATATATACAGTGGTTTATACAAGACAGTGGCTTAAATATCACGTATATGTATATGGAGAAACAGGATACAACTTTTACTGTTTTATTGGCTAAATGAATAAATGCTGGCGAAATGAGCCAGGTGTGGAGGAAAGCATACATTTAAAATGATTCATAATAGAATATTAAAAACACACGGCTTTGTTCTCCTTGTCTTGTAAGAAGGTTTGTTCCGCTCAATCAGATGTCTTACTTTATATTGTGAAGTTCCGCGTACAAGTTAACATTATACGACTGGTGACACTCATAAATTACCTATCGGCAATACGTAAATCCATTAATCGTTCATTCCGGGGTGCGTATTGAGTCTTTCATTCCTCAGATCTAGAAAATACACCCAGGGGCTAAAGAAACGATACCATACAAAAAAGAAGATATTTCGATCCGCGAGCGATACATGTATATATACGTCTGAAATATAGTCACACCATGTCTTCAGAATCAAACTAAACTAAAATTTAAATTTAAATTTCACATCGAATCTTCTTATCAAGGCGAGATAGGATAGTCAGAAAGGCTTTTGGCTTTTTTTACAGTAATGATGCGCTGAAACATTTTAGTCTAAGAAGGTACATTTTGCCGACATCTTTTAATAACATACTTTCCATATTTCATAATTTTTTTTACCGTAAATAGCAAACATTATGCCCAGGAAACCCCTTTGGAATAGCGATGTCCACCCCATGTGTGTTTCAACAGATATACAATTCTAAGTATCACACTCCCATAAATGAAATGTTGTTTATCTCTTTATGAGGTATATCAACAGACATTCAAAATCGACTTTATCCGACAGAAATGTTGTGTGTTTGACTCTGTTAAAAATGTGGTATCCTTTCTTTTTGCCCCTCGGTGTAGTTACCGACTGGGACCGATGTGCTTACATTTAAGGAATCCTCGCGCATGCAAATTATGAACGCCGAGGCCGCAAGGCCGATGTGTTAAATTTTTCAAATCCATATTTAGTAGCATCCAAACAATTTAGTAGATCAAATATACTTATAACTGTATATAACTGTACAATAAGTATCATAAGTATGGTTTTATGGTTTTATCTTTATATTTATCTAAAATAAAGTCTGCTGGCTTGCAGTTTGAAAAACTTTGTTATTTGACACTAAATTGTTGGAGAGGTGGTTTAACGTTTTTAAACATTGCCCCTGCAAAGCATTGAGTTTGTTATCAGAAGAATCAAATTGCGAGGGTTGTTAGGCCTAAAAAATATAAAAAATGTTTCTGGTCTTTACAGGCTGACAAAAATGATGCGATGACGCCATTTTTTAAATAATTTACGACATTTTTTTTAATGAAGAGATAAACAAACAAAATGTATATAAGGGCGGGTAATTTGAGTACAGATTTTTCTGATGAGGTTTCCCATGGGTGATATAGTGGAGAGTAACGGAGCATATACAAAACCATGGGTAACCGAGGATGCATATTATGTCGTGGACAGATTTTGCAACCATAGGAATCATATTCTTTCGTTATGAAAACCGGGGCATCAATCAGTCATTAGTGTGTTGTTGTTTTTTCAAAAGTGCCAAAAACAAATAAGCCTATTTCGAGGGAACCTCATGATATGTTCCATAGTACATTTATATCGAACAAAACCTGTAAGTGATGCAAAACAATACGTTTTTAAGTAAAGAATTGCTTTTGGGGTTCAGAAATGTTATATTGATTACTTATGTAAATCTACAAGCGGTACATCAGCCGAAACTACAAACGGTACAGCGAAGCAGTACACAAGCTACGAAAGGAAAAAAACAACATAGTCCTCTAGAAAACAACCTGAAACCATTTCTCAGGCATGGGTTTTTTTCTGCAGAAGTCAAGTTATGCATACCAGTGAATTTTATTTAAAAATTGTATTTATTTTTGTCAAATTTGCAGGTAAAGCATCTCAATCGCATAAAAATTGTTGATAGGGTCGATGAGCAAATCACGTTTTGGATTATTTCTATATGCCGCACTACACTGAAACAACTCCCCATTCACAAAATGTATCATTTTTCTAATGCATTCATTACTGTGTCCAAAACTTAATAAGCAGTAGAAAAATCGGCGGTTATCTACTGTGTGTTTGGTTTTCTACTCCGCTCTAAAAACATATCATCGATGTACACCTCTCTACTTCCGGTGTACGATGATAAACAGTGTATATGATAAATACAACTGATCCATATACTTTCTATTGCCCGTGGTGTGTTTTATTATTGACTACGCTTTGCAACAAACAGAAAAGGAAATTATTTGTATTTAATTATGCAAGGTTGTTTTGTTAAATGATAGATGCAATGACATATGGTCCAAATCTGGTTCATTAAAATGGGATGTCAGTTTGACAATTGCTCGATTTTAAATATTTGAAATCGGTCCATAAATTACTTATATACGGCTTTTTAAAAAACCGCCTAATTTAGCCCCGGCGACCAGAATGAAAGTCTGCTGGGGTGTTGCCCTTGAAGGGATGACTTCTGTGACGTATCAGGAGGAATCTGATTTTCGGGATAGTCATAATTCAACGTAATTTCGCAACATTTTGATTGTTAATTTCACAAAGAAATCTTCAATAAACCAACTTAAATTTCCCAAATATCGAATGTTTACATATCAAACTAGGTAATTCCGCAGATGACAATTACACAATTATTACATAAACATGTCTTTTTGCCGATGTAATACACCTCATAAATTCATTTAGCGGCAGTGATAATCATCATTAAGTAATTAACGAGACTCGGCGGAGTAGTTGTCTAGCCGGCCCCGTCTCTCGCTTATCACAGTCACGCCTAAGTGAGCATTTTTAAAATGAATTGCCCAACTAATTGCGATAGTGTTAAAATGGGTGAATTAAAATCGTCTTAATTATCAATTGCAAGTGTATATTTTCTCGATTTTATGCTCAATTGATTCCGATATACAATATACGTAGAGGTAATCATCTGTCATTCTTGAGAAAAATGCTAATATATATATTAACATATGCTAATTAGCAAGACCCTTAAGAGTCAAATGCCGAGATCGGTAAAGTCACTTGGTCGACATTTGCCGCTGAAAGATGAGTATTCATTGGTTAAGAAGCAGGGATAAAGTATGAGGTTCCTTTTTCCCGGCTATTTTGCTGGAGCCTTGAAATTCAGGCCATGTAGAACAGAGGTTAGGATCGGAAATCTGAAGGGAGTAATCGTTGTGCAAATAGAATGGTAATTTTCGAAAGCCTGAGCGAGCCATACTGCACATGCAGCTCATTGAAGTTAACAGTGTATCATATTAGACTGCATTGCCAATGTAGCCAAGACTTACACACAACATAACACTAACTAACTAAAGACAACAATATTCCATTACTTGTATATGTATATGTATATATATATATATATATAAAAGTAGAGCATAGCTCCATTATTTGTAAATGTAGAAAATACGATTTATTTATTTGTAAACGGAGATCATACGATTCCATAACTTGTCAACTCGAACCATATTGATATGATTCCATGATCTATATATGTAGAAAATACGATTCCTTTATTAGTTAGTGATTCGATTATTTATACATTTAGATCATATGATTCTGTCATTTTGTCCCACCAGGGGCACGACAACTTTGTCTGCAGTATAGAACTGTTCTACACGCAGTAAGGTTTGGGTGAAATGCTACACTGAATTTCATTGTTGTACCACCCATGGTTCACTTGTTCCAACCGTTGCTCGCACGTTTCACCGCAAAACATTGCAACATGGGCTCCGTTCCATGACAGCGAGCGCTTAAATTGCTCATTGATCGCTCAAGTAGCGCTCAAGTAGCGCTCAAGTAGCGCTCAAGTAGCGCTCAAGTAGCGCTCATTCTCTCTTGAACGACACAGTGAAAATTTCTCGAAGTTTGCTCGCCTTGCTACGTAGCGCTACATTGAGCAGACGCGTTCAAGAGAGGTTTTAAAGTAATCGCTAATTGAGCGATTACTTTGAAACCTCTCTCGAACACGGCCCTGGTGTTACGAGTTTTTTCACTGCAATAATCATGTTGAAAGCGCCGTTAAACTCCAAATCATTAGACTATACAGTAAGTTAATTTTAAATGTCGACCGTATGATTTGTTTATTTATAAATTTAGACATTCGATTCGATTATCTGTAAATGTTGACCATATTACTTGTTTATTTAAACTGCCAGGCAAAAGAAAGCTCTCACCTCAGTTGATTTTATCATATGTATCAAGTTTAACTAAGAAGTACAGGTGTCAGCACTCAAAGAATACTTCTACATGTTTGTTAATTTAAAAACAATCTGAAATTCTAAATTAAATTAAAAAAAATACTGCTTTGATAATACACAATTGTTCATCGACATATAAGTCATATTTTATGTGAAAGTTAATAAATGTGCCTGATTCTGCACACATTTACATTTTAAACATGGTAGGGGTCATGTTTGTGTTAATTTCATTTCTTACCCCTGTTATTTTAAAGGGACACTGCGTGTTTTTCATGAACATTTATTTAGATTTGATATATACAAAAATATCAAATGTCGTGATTTATGTCCAAATCAGCTCCCTCGACATGCATATGTATCCCTAAAGCCAAATATTTGACAATAACTTGCTTTCAATAAAACTCGAGCAGCGGCTTAATACACAATGAGAAGCCGAATTCATGTGCCCCATTTACATGTATGCCAGTTATATGTTCCATTGTACTGTACCAACCTATATCTCTCTGTCTCTTTGTCTGCTTCATATAAGTTTTCAAAATTACGTTTGAACAACTGACGTGCGACAGCCGCGCAACATTGTCCGATTTTCGATCATAATCGAGACTAAACAACTTAATATATACACTTTAGTGAACAGATTGGCACTAAAATGGTAGTTTTCGAAAACAGTCATTAATTCTCGATTAAATAACACCCTTGGTAACTTTTGACCTATGTTAATACAATAACATACGGAGTGTCCCTTTAACTAAACTTTAACCACAGTCACCAATCAATTCATTCAAACTACTGCAGATAAGTATTATTGTATCGTGCCATAGTCAACTAAATCTGATTTCTTTCAAATATTGAATTACTCGAAACCAACTGAGGTGAGAACATTCTTTTGCCTGGCAGTTTATATATTTATACGATAAGATTATATTATTTTGTCAATGCAGATCACGTGGTTTCTTTAATGAAGACCATACGATACCAATATTTGTAAATGTGGACTATACGATTTTATTATATGACGAGCAGTGAAATACTGGGATTTATCAGTGAAATAAACTGTCCATCAAGCTACAGTGAAAATAACTCACGCGGCGAATTGGCTTATGACGTCACAGTGTTACTGTGGTGACGGGTTGTTCCTAGAGGCCGCTCGGCGTGAAAACGACCCTTTTCGGACGTAATTATATGACTAATATCATATAATAAATAGTGAGGAAGAACAGTTATATTTGTTCACTCGTGGCTGCACCACTCGTGAAAATATAACCATTCTACCTCTCTCGATGAGATAAACATGGTATTAGTCAAGAAAAGACAGATATCCTCTATCTATTATTTGAAAATGCAAATTATATGAGTTATTTATTTATAAATGTAGACCATGCAGTGTTATTAAATCTGTACATCAATGTCGTTTGAACTAGCTTTACAAACCGCCAGTGACGTCACACCACTATACTGCGTATAACATTTTACTCAATAAGTAATAATCCCCTGGATTCTAACGTAATTTCCCTCTACCCACGGCAATTATATTAACAATGCCCCTCTTCAAATATGTGTATTTAATACTGAGATGTTAAGTTTAATATGACAGTTAGTGTATGTTCTGTCTAACTCTATTGTAAAACAACTGTTAATTCACACATCAATCTCCAAATGTTTTTTAATAACCCGAAACCTCCATACTCCTGCACACCAAGCTCAGCGATGATACCACTGTGCTACAGCGACTAGGCTGATGAGGTTGTTTCCTAAGTCCCCGTTATACCATACTGCCTTTCACCAAAGGGGGATATTTTACGGACAACTCCTTTACTTTTTCGCTCTATCAATTAGAATAGATTAAACATAAAATTTAACCACGGGGTCGGTTTGTAAGCTTGATAAAACATACCACATACCTCGGGATCCCTCGGGTTGCGGGTTTTAAATCTCATAAACACCCTTTGGCATGTTTTATCCTATACTTAATGTTGCATCCGATATGGGGAATATCACGTACTCGTCTATTTTGCCTTACTACTAGATATTCAGTCCAAATAATCACTCGATAATTAACGTAACTGACACAGACATTTTTTGTTGTTATCATGTCTTTGGCCAAGTAGTTGGAATTGTGTTTTATATGAAAGCAATAAGATTCCATTGTATGTAAAAGAACCTCCCTTACAAGTACTAAACTGCCTGGCAAAAGAAAGTACTCACCTCAGTTGATTTTATAATATGTATGATTATCAATTGCAATTATCTCATGTTTTCGATGTCATAATCTAAAACTGAAAAGTACAGGCGTTTGGTCAGCACTCAAAGAATACTTTTACATGTTTTTTTAAAAATAATAAAAACAAATTTTCTCCCAAATATTGACGAAACGCCCAGTGGTATTACTTTTATCATTATGTTCAATACATAATGTTTCATAAAGTGTTCCTTGGAAGAACGCTTTACAGTTGAAACAGTTCCACAGATGACCAGTGGTGTTGTTACGGTAACTGAAGTGTTTGATGGTTTGTAAACGGAGAAATGGATATATCGACAACCATGTGAACACATGGTGATACATACATGTACCAGGTTCTCAAACATACCCGAACTACACCTTGCATCATCTGTATCCATTAAACTTTGAAATTAACATAAGAAGCTGCCTTAAAGAGCCATTAAATATGTTATTGGAGTCACACTATGTCAAGCGTAATGAATGGTGTTATTTTATCGAGAAGTACTGACTGCTGCTGAAAAATATCAATTTAATGCAAACTCAATGGCTCTTTAACGAACTTACAAGAGGAATTATTCAAACTTGTCAGTATGCAGTGAACTCCCTGATGTGAATAGCAACGTCTCTATAGTCCCTGTTTATGAAATACACAGTCCACAAGTACTCATACAGCTGCATCCCGCAAGTTTGTTCACCTCCTCGTATAGCTTAGTGAAAATTTCATGTAAATTTGATTTCATTGTAACGTCAATATGATTACATCAAAAGCAAAACCAATGAATCATCCTTTATCTATGTTTAAAATTATCATTAACAAAGGTAACCTGTGATCGTCACGTCACTTTGGTATATTGGGATATACAGATGGGGTCAAATTCTGCAAATTCAAATTTCATAAAATATCTTATATAAGTTTCATATGGATTAAATGAGAACAAATTCACCACAGATATATAGAATGCTTATATAAAAAACTGTAGTTAGGAAAAGATTGACCCCTCGTCACCTAAAAGGGATACCAAAACTGTAACTATTAACTATGAGGTATAATAGATTATGTTATTAAATATTCAGCTTACTCCTTATAAAGTGAAAATGCAAAATGACATCCCAAATTACATAATATTTGCATTTAAATATACAAGTAGGTGAACAAACTTTCGAGATGCAGCTGTCAATCTTACATCTTGCACTATATACATTTCACAGAGAGAATGTATTTCGCGTTAGTAGATTTTTTTGCATTAGGTGATTATTATTTAAACTTATTTGTACACTGTACTTAACAATTTCTGTGCTGATGAACGTTATGAGTGAAGGTATGTCAAAATTTATCTCAACATTTCACAAATTGTAATTACGATGTAAAGATCTGCGAAGAAGTAACCGCTGGGTGGTCTTGGAAATGGATGTACTGTTTTTGTGTATGCCATGCGTTAATATCATTCATATATATATGCTCTCGTGAAAAAGAAAGAGAGTATAAAACGAAATGCAGTTGTTGGATAAAATAGATGTTGCATGTATTCGGTTGACACATGCTTTGTAAGGAAGTACTAACAAGTTCACTCATGTAAGTAAGATACTTTTATGTTTGTATCAGTTCAAATACACTTGGGGTGGTGAAATCGCTTTCTTAAAAATGTTTTTTGGCAAGAATGTTTGGTGTCTAAGTTAAAAAAATTTAAAATGTAGAAGACTGATTAAATATTGAAACTAAAAGAAAGTATCAACTAAATTCGATACATTAACGTATTATTTTGATTGGCATTCTAGAAGTTGAGGTTATGAAGTATGACGACAAATTTTATGGATAAAAACTTCTTGTTTCTATGAAGGCTGAGTGTTCGGTTATGTTTATATACAGTTCTACACGCTGGCAATTTACGTGTAACAATTAGAAAAATATTGGATGTATGTTAAGACAAGCTTTGTTATGTAACAGCCATTGTGACATAATCAAACATTGCAGGTGACGCCTATAATGGGAGGTATTCTTGCACGATGATAAATAAATGCACTCTAATTTGCATGGAATGGATTTTGTACATATGTGTACTTTAGATTAGAACTATAAAATTGCATAAAACATGGCAGACATATCATTCAAGAGAATATGTTTTCAAGTATTTGAAGTTTTGCATGGCGGCCATGTGAACACATTTTTATATTTCGAATGACAAAAACGATTTCCATGGGTTTACTGAGCCATGTACACTCATTTTTAGCTTGATTTTTCGAAAAGAGAAGGGTGTTTTACGATTGGTGAAATTATTTTCAAATACATTTCATCGACTTATTTGAGCTTCTGCCCTTTTAAATCATTTTATGAAGTGGACAATAACACGTTTAAGTAACAGTTCATTATAACCAAGTATATTTACCCACAAAATGATATACCACAGTACATTTATTTTTTTAAGCTGCAAGAAAGTAATGTGTTACAGAATGTTTTACGACTGGTCTACATGCTATGTTGAGGTACTGTGTGCTTTTGATGACCGGTCTACACGCTATGTAGAGGTTCTGTGTGCTGTTTGACGACCGGTCTACACGCTATATTGTTGTTCTGTGTGCTGTTTGACGACTGGTCTACACGCTATGTTGAGGTTCTGTGTACTGTTTGATGACCGGTCTACACGCTATGATGATGTTCTGTGTGCTGTTTGACGACCGGTCTACACGCTATATTGTTGTTCTGTGTGCTAATTGACGACTGGTCTACACGCTATGTTGAGGTACTGTGTGCTGTTTAATGACCGCTCTACACGCTATGTAGAGGTTCTGTGTGCTGTTTGACGACCGGTCTACACGCTATATTGTTGTTCTGTGTGCTGTTTGACGACTGGTCTACACGCTATGTTGTGCTCCTGTGTGCTGTTTGACGACTGGTCTACATCCTATGTTGAGGTTCTGTGTGCTGTTTGAGGACCGGTCTACATCCTATGTAGAGGTTCTGTGTGCTGTTTGACTACCGGTCTACACACTATATTGTTGTTCTGTGTGCTGTTTGACGACTGGTCTACACGCTATGCTGAAGTTATGTGTGCTGTTTGATGACCGGTCTACACGCTATATTGTTGTTCTGTGTGCTGTTTGACGACCGGTCTACACGCTATGTTGAGGTACTGTGTGCTGTTTAATGACCGGTCTACACGCTATGTAGAGGTTCTGTGTGCTGTTTGACGACCGGTCTACACGCTATATTGTTGTTCAGTGTGCTGTTTGACGACTGGTCTACACGCTATGTTGTGCTCCTGTGTGCTGTTTGACGACTGGTCTACATCCTATGTAGAGGTTCTGTGTGCTGTTTGACGACCGGTCTACATCCTATGTAGAGGTTCTGTGTGCTGTTTGACGACCAGTCTACACGCTATATTGTTGTTCTGTGTGCTGTTTGACGACTGGTCTACACGCTATGCTGAAGTTATGTGTGCTGTTTGATGACCGGTCTACACGCTATATTGTTGTTCTGTGTGCTGTTTGACGACCGGTCTACACGCTATATTGTTGTTCAGTGTGCTGTTTGACGACTGGTCTACACGCTATGTTGTGCTCCTGTGTGCTGTTTGACGACTGGTCTACATCCTATGTAGAGGTTCTGTGTGCTGTTTGACGACCGCTCTACATCCTATGTAGAGGTTCTGTGTGCTGTTTGACGACCAGTCTACACGCTATATTGTTGTTCTGTGTGCTGTTTGACGACTGGTCTACACGCTATGCTGAAGTTCTGTGTGCTGTTTGATGACCGGTCTAGACACTATATTGTTGTTCTGTGTGCTGTTTGACGACTGGTCTGGACGCTATGCTGAAGTTCTGTGTGCTGTTTGATGACCGGTCTTCACGCTATGATGAGATTCTGTGTGCTGTTTGACGACCGGTCTACACGCTATATCGTTGTTCTGTGAGCTGTTTGACGACTGGTCTACAGGCTATGTTGAGGTACTGTGTGCTGTTTAATGACCGGTCTACACGCTATGTAGAGGTTCTGTGTGCTGTTTGACGACCGGTCTACACGCTATATTGTTCTTCTGTGTGCTTTTTGACGACTGGTCTACACGCTATGTTGAAGTTCTGTGTGCTGTTTGATGACCGGTCTACACGCTATGTTGAAGTTCTGTGTGCTGTTTGATGACCAGTCTACACGCTATGATGAGGTTCTGTGTGCTGTTTGACGACTGGTCTACATCCTATGTTGAGGTTCTGTGTGCTGTTTGACGACCAGTCTACATCCTATGTTGAAGTTCTGCGTGCTGTTTGACGACCGGTCTACATCCTATGTTTAGGTTTTGTGTGCTGTTTGACGACTGGTCTAAACGCTATGTTGAGGTACTGTGTGCTGTTTGACGACCGTTCTACATCCTATGTTGCGGTTTTGTGTGCTGTTTGAGGACTTGTCTACACGCGATGATGAGGTTCTGTGTGCTGTTTGACGACTGGTCTACATCCTATGTTGAGGTTCTGTGTGCTGTTTGACGACCTGTCTACATCCTATGTTGAGGTTATGTGTGCTGTTTGACGACCGGTCTACATCCTATGTTGAGGTTTTGTGTGCTGTTTGACGACTGGTCTACATCCTATGTTGAGGTTCTGTGTGCTGTTTGACGACCGGTCTACATCCTATGTTGAGGTTCTGTGTGCTGTTTGACGACCGGTCTACATCCTATGTTGAGGTTTTGTGTGCTGTTTGACGACTGGTCTACACACTATGTTGAGGTTTTGTGTGCTGTTTGACGACTGGTCTACATCCTATGTTGAGGTTTTGTGTGCTGTTTGACGACCGGTCTACATCCTATGTTGAGGTTTTGTGTGCTGTTTGACGACTGATCTACACACTATGTTGAGGTTTTGTGTGTTGTTTGACGACTGGTCTACATCCTATGTTGAGGTTTTGTGTGCTGTTTGACGACCGGTCTACATCCTATGTTGAGGTTTTTTGTGCTCTTTGACGACCGGTCTACATCCTATGTTGAGGTTTGTGTGCTGTTTGACGACCAGTCTACATCCTATGTTGAAGTTCTGTGTGCTGTTTGACGACTGGTCTACACACTATGTTGAGGTTTTGTGTGCTGTTTGACGACTGGTCTACATCCTATGTTGAGGTTTTGTGTGCTGTTTGACGACCGGTCTACATCCTATGTTGAGGTTCTGTGTGCTGTTTGACGACCGGTCTACATCCTATGTTGAGGTTTTGTGTGCTGTTTGACGACTGGTCTACACACTATGTTGAGGTTTTGTGTGCTGTTTGACGACTGGTCTACATCCTATGTAGAGGTGCTGTGTGCTGTTTGACGACCAGTCTGCACGCTATATTGTTGTTCTGTGTGCTGTTTGACGACTGGTCTACACGCTATGCTGAAATTCTGTGTGCTGTTTGATGACCGGTCTAGACACTATATTGTTGTTCTGTGTGCTGTTTGACGTCTGGTCTGGACGCTATGCTGAAGTTCTGTGTGCTATTTGATGACCGGTCTTCACGCTATGATGAGATTCTGTGTGCTGTTTGACGACCGGTCTACACGCTATATTGTTGTTCTGTGTGCTGTTTGACGACTGGTCTACACGCTATGTTGAGGTACTGTGTGCTGTTTAATGACCGGTCTACACGCTATGTAGAGGTTCTGTGTGCTGTTTGACGACCGGTCTACACGGTATATTGTTGTTCTGTGTGCTTTTTGACGACTGGTCTACACGCTATGTTGAAGTTCTGTGTGCTGTTTGATGACCGGTCTACACGCTATGATGAGGTTCTTTGTGCTGTTTGAAGACTGGTCTACATCCTATGTTGAGGTTCTGTGTGCTGTTTGACGACCGGTCTACATCCTATGTTGAAGTTCTGTGTGCTGTTTGACGACCGGTCTACATCCTATGTTTAGGTTTTGTGTCCTGTTTGACGACTGGTCTAAACGCTATGTGAGGTACTGTGTGCTGTTTGACGACCGGTCTACATCCTATGTTGCGGTTTTGTGTGCTGTTTGAGGACTTGTCTACACGCTATGATGAGGTTCTGTGTGCTGTTTGACGACTGGTCTACATCCTATGTTGAGGTTCTGTCTGCTGTTTGACGACCGGTCTACATCCTATGTTGAGGTTATGTGTGCTGTTTGACGACCGGTCTACATCCTATGTTGAGGTTTTGTGTGCTGTTTGACGACTGGTCTACATCCTATGTTGAGGTTTCTGTGTGCTGTTTGACGACCGGTCTACATCCTATGTTGAGGTTCTGTGTGCTGTTTGACGACCGGTCTACATCCTATGTTGAGGTTCTGTGTGCTGTTTGACGACCGGTCTACATCCTATGTTGAGGTTTTGTGTGCTGTTTGACGACTGGTCTACACACTATGTTGAGGTTTTGTGTGCTGTTTGACGACTGGTCTACATCCTATGTTGAGGTTTTGTGTGCTGTTTGACGACCGGTCTACATCCTATGTTGAGGTTTTGTGTGCTGTTTGACGACTGATCTACACACTATGTTGAGGTTTTGTGTGTTGTTTGACGACTGGTCTACATCCTATGTTGAGGTTTTGTGTGCTGTTTGACGACCGGTCTACATCCTATGTTGAGGTTTTTTGTGCTCTTTGACGACCGGTCTACATCCTATGTTGAGGTTTGTGTGCTGTTTGACGACCGGTCTACATCCTATGTTGAATTTCTGTGTGCTGTTTGACGACTGGTCTACACACTATGTTGAGGTTTTGTGTGCTGTTTGACGACTGGTCTACATCCTATGTTGAGGTTTTGTGTGCTGTTTGACGACCGGTCTACATCCTATGTTGAGGTTCTGTGTGCTGTTTGACGACCGGTCTACATCCTATGTTGAGGTTTTGTGTGCTGTTTGACGACTGGTCTAGACACTATGTTGAGGTTTTGTGTGCAGTTTGACGACTGGTCTACATCCTATGTTGAGGTTTTGTGTGCTGTTTGACGACCGGTCTACATCCTATGTTGAGGTTTTGTGTGCTGTTTGACGACCGGTCTGCATCCTATGTTGAGGTTTTGTGTGCTGTTTGACGACCGGTCTACATCATATGTTGAGGTTCTGTGTGCTGTTTGACCACCGGTCTACATCCTATGATGAGGTTCTGTGTGCTGTTTGACGACTGGTCTACATCCTATGTTGAGGTTCTGTGTGCTGTTTGACGACCGGTCTACATCCTATGTTGAGGTTCTGTGTGCTGTTTGACGACCGGTCTACATCCTATGTTGAGGTTTTGTGTGCTGTTTGACGTCTGGTCTACACACTATGTTGAGGTTTTGTGTGCTGTTTGACGACTGATCTACATCCTATGTTGAGGTTTTGTGTGCTGTTTGACGACCGGTCTACATCCTATGTTGAGGTTTTGTGTGCTGTTTGACGACCGGTTTACATCCTATGTTGAGGTTTGTGTGCTGTTTGACGACCGGTCTACATCCTATGTTGAGGTTTTGTGTGCTGTTTGACGACCGGTCTACATCCTATGTTGAGGTTCTGTGTGCTGTTTGACGACCGGTCTACATCCTATGTTGAGGTTCTGTGTGCTGTTTGACGACTGGTCTACATCCTATGTTGAGGTTTTGTGTGCTGTTTGACGACCGGTCTACATCCTATGTTGAGGTTTTGTGTGCTGTTTGACGACCGGTCTACATCCTATGTTGAGGTTGGTGTGCTGTTTGACGACCGGTCTACATCCTATGTTGAGGTTTTGTGTGCTGTTTGACGACTGGTCTACATCCTATGTTGAGGTTTTGTGTGCTGTTTGACGACCGGTCTACATCCTATGTTGAGGTTCTGTGTGCTGTTTGACGACCGGTCTACATCCTATGTTGAGGTTCTGTGTGCTGTTTGACAACCGGTCTACATCCTATGTTGAGGTTCTTTGTGCTGTTTGACGACCGGTCTACATCCTATGTTGAGGTTCTGTGTGCTGTTTGACGACTGGTCTACATGCTATGTAGAGGTACCGTGTGCTGTTTGACGACAGGTCTACATCCTATGTTGAGGTTCTTTGTGCTGTTTGACGACCGGTCTACATCCTTTGTTGAGGTTCTGTGTGCTGTTTGACGACTGGTCTACACGCTATGTAAAGGTACCGTGTGCTGTTTGACGACCGGTCTACATCCTATGTTGAGGTTTTGTGTGCTGTTTGACGACCGGTTTACATCCTATGTTGAGGTTCTGTGTGCTGTTTGACGACCGGTCTACACGCTATGTAGAGGTACCGTGTGCTGTTTGACGACCGGTCTACATCCTATGTAGAGGTTCTGTGTGCTGTTTGACCACTGGTCTACACGCTATGTAGAGGTACCGTGTGCTGTTTGACGACCGGTCTACATCCTATGTTGAGGTTCTGTGTGCTTTTTGACGACTGGTCTACACGCTATGTTGAGGTTCTTTGTGCTGTTTGACGACTGGTCTACACGCTATGATGAGGTTCTCTGTGCTGTTTAACGACCGGTCTACACGCTATGTTGAGGTTCTGTGTGCTGTTTGACGACTGGTCTACATCCTATGTAGAGGTTCTGTGTGCTGTTTGACGACCGGTCTACACGCTATGTAGAGGTACCGTGTGCTGTTTGACGACTGGTCTACATCCTATGTTGAGGTTCTCTGTGCTGTTTGACGACCGGTCTACACGCTATGTTGAGGTTCTGTGTGCTGTTTGACGACTGGTCTACATCCTATGTAGAGGTTCTGTGTGCTGTTTGACGACTGGTCTACACGCTATGATGAGGTTCTCTGTGCTGTTTGACGACCGGTCTACACGCTATGTTGAGGTTTTGTGTGCTGTTTGACGACTGGTCTACATCCTATGTTGAGGTTCTGTGTGCTGTTTGACGACCGGTCTACATCCTATGTTGAGATTCTGTGTGCTGTTTGACGACCGGTCTACATCCTATGTTGAGGTTTTGTGTGCTGTTTGACGACCGGTCTACATCCTATGTTGAGGTTGGTGTGCTGTTTGACGACCGGTCTACATCCTATGTTGAGGTTTTGTGTGCTGTTTGACGACTGGTCTACATCCTATGTTGAGGTTTTGTGTGCTGTTTGACGACCGGTCTACATCCTATGTTGAGGTTCTGTGTGCTGTTTGACGACCGGTCTACATCCTATGTTGAGGTTCTGTGTGCTGTTTGACGACCGGTCTACATCCTATGTTGAGGTTCTTTGTGCTGTTTGACGACCGGTCTACATCCTATGTTGAGGTTCTGTGTGCTGTTTGACGACTGGTCTACATGCTATGTAGAGGTACCGTGTGCTGTTTGACGACCGGTCTACATCCTATGTTGAGGTTCTTTGTGCTGTTTGACGACCGGTCTACATCCTTTGTTGAGGTTCTGTGTGCTGTTTGACGACTGGTCTACACGCTATGTAAAGGTACCGTGTGCTGTTTGACGACCGGTCTACATCCTATGTTGAGGTTTTGTGTGCTGTTTGACGACCGGTTTACATCCTATGTTGAGGTTCTGTGTGCTGTTTGACGACCGGTCTACACGCTATGTAGAGGTACCGTGTGCTGTTTGACGACCGGTCTACATCCTATGTAGAGGTTCTGTGTGCTGTTTGACCACTGGTCTACACGCTATGTAGAGGTACCGTGTGCTGTTTGACGACCGGTCTACATCCTATGTTGAGGTTCTGTGTGCTGTTTGACGACCGGTCTACACGCTATGTTGAGGTTCTTTGTGCTGTTTGACGACTGGTCTACACGCTATGATGAGGTTCTCTGTGCTGTTTAACGACCGGTCTACACGCTATGTTGAGGTTCTGTGTGCTGTTTGACGACTGGTCTACATCCTATGTAGAGGTTCTGTGTGCTGTTTGACGACCGGTCTACACGCTATGTAGAGGTACCGTGTGCTGTTTGACGACTGGTCTACATCCTATGTTGAGGTTCTCTGTGCTGTTTGACGACCGGTCTACACGCTATGTTGAGGTTCTGTGTGCTGTTTGACGACTGGTCTACATCCTATGTAGAGGTTCTGTGTGCTGTTTGACGACTGGTCTACACGCTATGATGAGGTTCTCTGTGCTGTTTGACGACCGGTCTACACGCTATGTTGAGGTTCTGTGTGCTGTTTGACGACTGGTCTACATCCTATGTTGAGGTTCTGTGTGCTGTTTGACGACCGGTCTACATCCTATGTTGAGATTCTGTGTGCTGTTTGACGACCGCTCTACATCCTATGTTGAGGTTTTGTGTGCTGTTTGACGACTGGTCTACACACTATGTTGAGGTTTTGTGTGCTGTTTGACGACTGGTCTACATCCTATGTTGAGGTTTGTGTGCTGTTTGACGACCGGTCTACATCCTATGTTGAGGTTCTGTGTGCTGTTTGACGACCGGTCTACATCCTATGTTGAGGTTTTGTGTGCTGTTTGACGACTGGTCTACACACTATGTTGAGGTTTTGTTTGCTATTTGAAGACTGGTCTACATCCTATGTTGAGGTTTTGTGTGCTGTTTGACGACCGGTCTACATCCTATGTTGAGGTTTTGTGTGCTGTTTGACGACTGGTCTACACACTATGTTGAGGTTTTGTGTGCTGTTTGACGACTGGTCTACATCCTATGTTGAGGTTCTGTGTGCTGTTTGACGACCGGTCTACATCCTATGTTGAGGTTCTGTGTGCTGTTTGACGACCGGTCTACATCCTATGTTGAGGTTCTGTGTGCTGTTTGACGACTGGTCTACATCCTATGTTGAGGTTTTGTGTGCTGTTTGACGACCGGTCTACATCCTATGTTGAGGTTGGTGTGCTGTTTGACGACCGGTCTACAATCTTTGTTGAGGTTTTGTGTGCTGTTTGACGACCGGTCTACATCCTATGTTGAGGTTTTGTGTGCTGTTTGACGACCGGTCTACATCCTATGTTGAGGTTCTGTGTGCTGTTTGACGACCGGTCTACATCCTATGTTGAGGTTCTGTGTGCTGTTTGACGACCAGTCTACATCCTATGTTGAGGTTTTGTGTGCTGTTTGACGACCGGTCTACATCCTATGTTGAGGTTTTGTGTGCTGTTTGACGACCGGTCTACATCCTATGTTGAGGTTGGTGTGCTGTTTGACGACCGGTCTACATCCTATGTTGAGGTTTTGTGTGCTGTTTGACGACTGGTCTACATCCTATGTTGAGGTTTTGTGTGCTGTTTGACGACCGGTCTACATCCTATGTTGAGGTTCTGTGTGCTGTTTGACGACCGGTCTACATCCTATGTTGAGGTTCTGTGTGCTGTTTGACGACCGGTCTACATCCTATGTTGAGGTTCTTTGTGCTGTTTGACGACCGGTCTACATCCTATGTTGAGGTTCTGTGTGCTGTTTGACGACTGGTCTACATGCTATGTAGAGGTACCGTGTGCTGTTTGACGACCGGTCTACATCCTATGTTGAGGTTCTTTGTGCTGTTTGACGACCGGTCTACATCCTTTGTTGAGGTTCTGTGTGCTGTTTGACGACTGGTCTACACGCTATGTAAAGGTACCGTGTGCTGTTTGACGACCGGTCTACATCCTATGTTGAGGTTTTGTGTGCTGTTTGACGACCGGTTTACATCCTATGTTGAGGTTCTGTGTGCTGTTTGACGACCGGTCTACACGCTATGTAGAGGTACCGTGTGCTGTTTGACGACCGGTCTACATCCTATGTAGAGGTTCTGTGTGCTGTTTGACGACTGGTCTACACGCTATGTAGAGGTACCGTGTGCTGTTTGACGACCGGTCTACATCCTATGTTGAGGTTCTGTGTGCTTTTTGACGACTGGTCTACACGCTATGTTGAGGTTCTTTGTGCTGTTTGACGACTGGTCTACACGCTATGATGAGGTTCTCTGTGCTGTTTAACGACCGGTCTACACGCTATGTTGAGGTTCTGTGTGCTGTTTGACGACTGGTCTACATCCTATGTAGAGGTTCTGTGTGCTGTTTGACGACCGGTCTACACGCTATGTAGAGGTACCGTGTGCTGTTTGACGACTGGTCTACATCCTATGTTGAGGTTCTCTGTGCTGTTTGACGACCGGTCTACACGCTATGTTGAGGTTCTGTGTGCTGTTTGACGACTGGTCTACATCCTATGTAGAGGTTCTGTGTGCTGTTTGACGACTGGTCTACACGCTATGATGAGGTTCTCTGTGCTGTTTGACAACCGGTGTACACGCTATGTTGAGGTTCTGTGTGCTGTTTGACGACTGGTCTACATCCTATGTTGAGGTTCTGTGTGCTGTTTGACGACCGGTCTACATCCTATGTTGAGATTCTGTGTGCTGTTTGACGACCGCTCTACATCCTATGTTGAGGTTTTGTGTGCTGTTTGACGACTGGTCTACACACTATGTTGAGGTTTTGTGTGCTGTTTGACGACTGGTCTACATCCTATGTTGAGGTTTGTGTGCTGTTTGACGACCGGTCTACATCCTATGTTGAGGTTCTGTGTGCTGTTTGACGACCGGTCTACATCCTATGTTGAGGTTTTGTGTGCTGTTTGACGACTGGTCTACACACTATGTTGAGGTTTTGTGTGCTATTTGAAGACTGGTCTACATCCTATGTTGAGGTTTTGTGTGCTGTTTGACGACCGGTCTACATCCTATGTTGAGGTTTTGTGTGCTGTTTGACGACTGGTCTACACACTATGTTGAGGTTTTGTGTGCTGTTTGACGACTGGTCTACATCCTATGTTGAGGTTTTGTGTGCTGTTTGACGACCGGTCTACATCCTATGTTGAGGTTTTGTGTGCTGTTTGACGACCGGTCTACATCCTATGTTGAGGTTTGTGTGCTGTTTGACGACCGGTCTACATCCTATGTTGAGGTTTTGTGTGCTGTTTGACGACCGGTCTACATCCTATGTTGAGGTTCTGTGTGCTGTTTGACGACCGGTCTACATCCTATGTTGAGGTTTGTGTGCTGTTTGACGACTGGTCTACATTCTATGTTGAGGTTTTGTGTGCTGTTTGACGACCGGTCTACATCCTATGATGAGGTTTTGTGTGCTGTTTGACGACCGGTCTACATCCTATGTTGAGGTTCTGTGTGCTGTTTGACGACCGGTCTACATCCTATGTTGAGGTTTTGTGTGCTGTTTGACGACCGGTCTACATCCTATGTTGAGGTTCTGTGTGCTGTTTGACGACCGGTCTACATCCTATGTTGAGGTTCTGTGTGCTGTTTGACGACTGGTCTACATTCTATGTTGAGGTTTTGTGTGCTGTTTGACGACCGGTCTACATCCTATGATGAGGTTTTGTGTTCTGTTTGACGACCGGTCTACATCCTATGATGAGGTTTTGTGTGCTGTTTGACGACCGGTCTACACGCTATGTTGAGGTTCTGTGTGCTGTTTGACGACTGGTCTACATCCTATGTAGAGGTTCTGTGTGCTGTTTGACGACTGGTCTACACGCTATGATGAGGTTCTCTGTGCTGTTTGACGACCGGTCTACACGCTATGTTGAGGTTCTGTGTGCTGTTTGACGACTGGTCTACATCCTATGTTGAGGTTCTGTGTGCTGTTTGACGACCGGTCTACACACTATGTTGAGGTTTTGTGTGCTGTTTGACGACTGGTCTACATCCTATGTTGAGGTTTGTGTGCTGTTTGACGACAGGTCTACATCCTATGTTGAGGTTCTGTGTGCTGTTTGACGACCGGTCTACATCCAATGTTGAGGTTTTGTGTGCTGTTTGACGACTGGTCTACACACTATGTTGAGGTTTTGTGTGCTATTTGAAGACTGGTCTACATCCTATGTTGAGGTTTTGTGTGCTGTTTGACGACCGGTCTACATCCTATGTTGAGGTTTTGTGTGCTGTTTGACGACTGGTCTACACACTATGTTGAGGTTTTGTGTGCTGTTTGACGACTGGTCTACATCCTATGTTGAGGTTCTGTGTGCTGTTTGACGACCGGTCTACATCCTATGTTGAGGTTCTGTGTGCTGTTTGACGACCGGTCTACATCCTATGTTGAGGTTCTGTGTGCTGTTTGACGACTGGTCTACATCCTATGTTGAGGTTTTGTGTGCTGTTTGACGACCGGTCTACATCCTATGTTGAGGTTGGTGTGCTGTTTGACGACCGGTCTACAATCTTTGTTGAGGTTTTGTGTGCTGTTTGACGACCGGTCTACATCCTATGTTGAGGTTTTGTGTGCTGTTTGACGACCGGTCTACATCCTATGTTGAGGTTCTGTGTGCTGTTTGACGACCGGTCTACATCCTATGTTGAGGTTCTGTGTGCTGTTTGACGACCAGTCTACATCCTATGTTGAGGTTTTGTGTGCTGTTTGACGACCGGTCTACATCCTATGTTGAGGTTTTGTGTGCTGTTTGACGACCGGTCTACATCCTATGTTGAGGTTGGTGTGCTGTTTGACGACCGGTCTACATCCTATGTTGAGGTTTTGTGTGCTTTTTGACGACTGGTCTACATCCTATGTTGAGGTTTTGTGTGCTGTTTGACGACCGGTCTACATCCTATGTTGAGGTTCTGTGTGCTGTTTGACGACCGGTCTACATCCTATGTTGAGGTTCTGTGTGCTGTTTGACGACCGGTCTACATCCTATGTTGAGGTTCTTTGTGCTGTTTGACGACCGGTCTACATCCTATGTTGAGGTTCTGTGTGCTGTTTGACGACTGGTCTACATGCTATGTAGAGGTACCGTGTGCTGTTTGACGACCGGTCTACATCCTATGTTGAGGTTCTGTGTGCTGTTTGACGACTGGTCTACATCCTATGTTGAGGTTCTGTGTGCTGTTTGACGACCGGTCTACACGCTATGTAAAGGTACCGTGTGCTGTTTGACGACCGGTCTACATCCTATGTTGAGGTTTTGTGTGCTGTTTGACGACCGGTTTACATCCTATGTTGAGGTTCTGTGTGCTGTTTGACGACCGGTCTACACGCTATGTAGAGGTACCGTGTGCTGTTTGACGACCGGTCTACATCCTATGTAGAGGTTCTGTGTGCTGTTTGACGACTGGTCTACACGCTATGTAGAGGTACCGTGTGCTGTTTGAGACCGGTCTACATCCTATGTTGAGGTTCTGTGTGCTTTTTGACGACTGGTCTACACGCTATGTTGAGGTTCTTTGTGCTGTTTGACGACTGGTCTACACGCTATGATGAGGTTCTCTGTGCTGTTTAACGACCGGTCTACACGCTATGTTGAGGTTCTGTGTGCTGTTTGACGACTGGTCTACATCCTATGTAGAGGTTCTGTGTGCTGTTTGACGACCGGTCTACACGCTATGTAGAGGTACCGTGTGCTGTTTGACGACTGGTCTACATCCTATGTTGAGGTTCTCTGTGCTGTTTGACGACCGGTCTACACGCTATGTTGAGGTTCTGTGTGCTGTTTGACGACTGGTCTACATCCTATGTAGAGGTTCTGTGTGCTGTTTGACGACTGGTCTACACGCTATGATGAGGTTCTCTGTGCTGTTTGACAACCGGTCTACACGCTATGTTGAGGTTCTGTGTGCTGTTTGACGACTGGTCTACATCCTATGTTGAGGTTCTGTGTGCTGTTTGACGACCGGTCTACATCCTATGTTGAGATTCTGTGTGCTGTTTGACGACCGCTCTACATCCTATGTTGAGGTTTTGTGTGCTGTTTGACGACTGGTCTACACACTATGTTGAGGTTTTGTGTGCTGTTTGACGACTGGTCTACATCCTATGTTGAGGTTTGTGTGCTGTTTGACGACCGGTCTACATCCTATGTTGAGGTTCTGTGTGCTGTTTGACGACCGGTCTACATCCTATGTTGAGGTTTTGTGTGCTGTTTGACGACTGGTCTACACACTATGTTGAGGTTTTGTGTGCTATTTGAAGACTGGTCTACATCCTATGTTGAGGTTTTGTGTGCTGTTTGACGACCGGTCTACATCCTATGTTGAGGTTTTGTGTGCTGTTTGACGACTGGTCTACACACTATGTTGAGGTTTTGTGTGCTGTTTGACCACTGGTCTACATCCTATGTTGAGGTTTTGTGTGCTGTTTGACGACCGGTCTACATCCTATGTTGAGGTTTTGTGTGCTGTTTGACGACCGGTCTACATCCTATGTTGAGGTTTGTGTGCTGTTTGACGACCGGTCTACATCCTATGTTGAGGTTTTGTGTGCTGTTTGACGACCGGTCTACATCCTATGTTGAGGTTCTGTGTGCTGTTTGACGACCGGTCTACATCCTATGTTGAGGTTCTGTGTGCTGTTTGACGACCGGTCTACATCCTATGTTGAGGTTTTGTGTGCTGTTTGACGACCGGTCTACATCCTATGTTGAGGTTTTGTGTGCTGTTTGACGACCGGTCTACATCCTATGTTGAGGTTGGTGTGCTGTTTGACGACCGGTCTACATCCTATGTTGAGGTTTTGTGTGCTTTTTGACGACTGGTCTACATCCTATGTTGAGGTTTTGTGTGCTGTTTGACGACCGGTCTACATCCTATGTTGAGGTTCTGTGTGCTGTTTGACGACCGGTCTACATCCTATGTTGAGGTTCTGTGTGCTGTTTGACGACCGGTCTACATCCTATGTTGAGGTTCTTTGTGCTGTTTGACGACCGGTCTACATCCTATGTTGAGGTTCTGTGTGCTGTTTGACGACTGGTCTACATGCTATGTAGAGGTACCGTGTGCTGTTTGACGACCGGTCTACATCCTATGTTGAGGTTCTTTGTGCTGTTTGACGACCGGTCTACATCCTTTGTTGAGGTTCTGTGTGCTGTTTGACGACTGGTCTACACGCTATGTAAAGGTACCGTGTGCTGTTTGACGACCGGTCTACATCCTATGTTGAGGTTTTGTGTGCTGTTTGACGACCGGTCTACATCCTATGTTGAGGTTCTGTGTGCTGTTTGACGACCGGTCTACACGCTATGTAGAGGTACCGTGTGCTGTTTGACGACCGGTCTACATCCTATGTAGAGGTTCTGTGTGCTGTTTGACGACTGGTCTACACGCTATGTAGAGGTACCGTGTGCTGTTTGAGACCGGTCTACATCCTATGTTGAGGTTCTGTGTGCTTTTTGACGACTGGTCTACACGCTATGTTGAGGTTCTTTGTGCTGTTTGACGACTGGTCTACACGCTATGATGAGGTTCTCTGTGCTGTTTGACGACCGGTCTACACGCTATGTTGAGGTTCTGTGTGCTGTTTGACGACTGGTCTACATCCTATGTAGAGGTTCTGTGTGCTGTTTGACGACCGGTCTACACGCTATGTAGAGGTACCGTGTGCTGTTTGACGACTGGTCTACATCCTATGTTGAGGTTCTGTGTGCTGTTTGACGACCGGTCTACACGCTATGTTGAGGTTCTGTGTGCTGTTTGACGACTGGTCTACATCCTATGTAGAGGTTCTGTGTGCTGTTTGACGACTGGTCTACACGCTATGATGAGGTTCTCTGTGCTGTTTGACAACCGGTCTACACGCTATGTTGAGGTTCTGTGTGCTGTTTGACGACTGGTCTACATCCTATGTTGAGGTTCTGTGTGCTGTTTGACGACCGGTCTACATCCTATGTTGAGATTCTGTGTGCTGTTTGACGACCGCTCTACATCCTATGTTGAGGTTTTGTGTGCTGTTTGACGACTGGTCTACACACTATGTTGAGGTTTTGTGTGCTGTTTGACGACTGGTCTACATCCTATGTTGAGGTTTGTGTGCTGTTTGACGACCGGTCTACATCCTATGTTGAGGTTCTGTGTGCTGTTTGACGACCGGTCTACATCCTATGTTGAGGTTTTGTGTGCTGTTTGACGACTGGTCTACACACTATGTTGAGGTTTTGTGTGCTATTTGAAGACTGGTCTACATCCTATGTTGAGGTTTTGTGTGCTGTTTGACGACCGGTCTACATCCTATGTTGAGGTTTTGTGTGCTGTTTGACGACTGGTCTACACACTATGTTGAGGTTTTGTGTGCTGTTTGACCACTGGTCTACATCCTATGTTGAGGTTTTGTGTGCTGTTTGACGACCGGTCTACATCCTATGTTGAGGTTTTGTGTGCTGTTTGACGACCGGTCTACATCCTATGTTGAGGTTTGTGTGCTGTTTGACGACCGGTCTACATCCTATGTTGAGGTTTTGTGTGCTGTTTGACGACCGGTCTACATCCTATGTTGAGGTTCTGTGTGCTGTTTGACGACCGGTCTACATCCTATGTTGAGGTTCTGTGTGCTGTTTGACGACTGGTCTACATTCTATGTTGAGGTTTTGTGTGCTGTTTGACGACCGATCTACATCCTATGATGAGGTTTTGTGTACTGTTTGACGACCGGTCTACATCCTATGTTGAGGTTGGTGTGCTGTTTGACGACCGGTCTACATCCTATGTTGAGGTTTTGTGTGCTGTTTGACGACTGGTCTACATCCTATGTTGAGGTTTTGTGTGCTGTTTGACGACCGGTCTACATCCTATGTTGAGGTTCTGTGTGCTGTTTGACGACCGGTCTACATCCTATGTTGAGGTTCTGTGTGCTGTTTGACGACCAGTCTACATCCTATGTTGAGGTTCTTTGTGCTGTTTGACGACCGGTCTACATCCTATGTTGAGGTTCTGTGTGCTGTTTGACGACTGGTCTACACGCTATGTAGAGGTACCATGTGCTGTTTGAAGACCGGTCTACATCCTATGTTGAGGTTCTTTGTGCTGTTTGACGACCGGTCTACATCCTTTGTTGAGGTTCTGTGTGCTGTTTGACGACTGGTCTACATGCTATGTAAAGGTACCGTGTGCTGTTTGACGACCGGTCTACATCCTATTTTGAGGTTCTGTGTGCTGTTTGACGACTGGTCTACATCCTATGTTGAGGTTCTGTGTGCTGTTTGACGACCGGTCTACACGCTATGTAGAGGTACCGTGTGCTGTTTAACGACCGGTCTACATCCTATGTAGAGGTTCTGTGTGCTGTTTGACGACTGGTCTACACCCTATGTAGAGGTACCGTGTGCTGTTTGACGACCGGTCTACATCCTATGTTGAGGTTCTGTGTGCTGTTTGACGACTGGTCTACACGCTATGTTGAGGTTCTTTGTGCTGTTTGACGACTGGTCTACACGCTATGATGAGGTTCTCTGTGCTGTTTAACGACCGGTCTACACGCTATGTTGAGGTTCTGTGTGCTGTTTGACGACTGGTCTACATCCTATGTAGAGGTTCTGTGTGCTGTTTGACGACCGGTCTACACGCTATGTAGAGGTACCGTGTGCTGTTTGACGACTGGTCTACATCCTATGTTGAGGTTCTCTGTGCTGTTTAACGACCGGTCTACACGCTATGTTGAGGTTCTGTGTGCTGTTTGACGACTGGTCTACATCCTATGTAGAGGTTCTGTGTGCTGTTTGACGACTGGTCTACACGCTATGATGAGGTTCTCTGTGCTGTTTGACGACCGGTCTACACGCTATGTTGAGGTTCTGTGTGCTGTTTGACGACTGGTCTACATCCTATGTAGAGGTACCGTGTGCTGTTTGACGACTGGTCTACATCCTATGTTGAGGTTCTGTGTGCTGTTTGACGACTGGTCTACACGCTATGTTGAGGTTCTTTGTGCTGTTTGACGACTGGTCTACACGCTATGATGAGGTTCTCTGTGCTGTTTAACGACCGGTCTACACGCTATGTTGAGGTTCTGTGTGCTGTTTGACGACTGGTCTACATCCTATGTAGAGGTTCTGTGTGCTGTTTGACGACCGGTCTACACGCTATGTAGAGGTACCGTGTGCTGTTCGACGACTGTTCTACATCCTATGTTGAGGTTCTCTGTGCTGTTTGACGACCGGTCTACACACTATGTTGAGGTTCTGTGTGCTGTTTGACGACTGGTCTACATCCTATGTAGAGGTACCGTGTGCTGTTTGACGACTGGTCTACACGCTATGTTGAGGTTCTGTGTTCTAGTAATCAAACAACAACAAAAATTCTCTGAGAGCACAAAACCAGGTGTTCCAAGTAAGCAGTTTAAACGAAATGTAATATAATGACCTATTAAAAATAAATAAGCATGTCACATATAAAAGGCCTATCACCAATCAATAAACAATTATGCCATGGTAAAGTTTCTCACAAAATGGATCCCACATCAAGGACAAAGGTTATAACCACAGTGTGTGACATTGGAAACATAACATTTTCAAATGCTGACGTATTAAAAGTTACTGCCAGTCTGAAATCGGAAACTGCGCTCTACGTCAAGGGCCATAACTCTGAAAATATTAATCCGATCGGTCCAAAAAAGCACATGTGTATCACCGATGGATATCAAAAGCATGTTTCAGAAAGATTGATAAAAAATGTGGGAGGGGTTGATTTCAGGACGCAAGTACTGTCAGTCTATCTGAAATTGGAAAGCCGAGCTCTCTACATCAAGGGCAATAACTCTGAAAATATTAATCCGATCGGTCCCAAAAAACACATGCGTATCGCCGATGTATCAACCGGGGGTTAAAATTATATTTTTTTCGAAATATGGTTTCTTTAATTGATAATCATTATATGAAGTCACTTTCCTTTGACAGATACATTTATTTCAATTACAAGTTTCACTGTAGTCACAAATAGTATCAAAATAGTCATAGAAACAGAGTTACTTCGTTTCATGATATATGACCCAGGAAATTTATTTTCATTTCCAAATTTTAATCTCTCTCTACTCTCTATTTGGTTGTAAAACATGATGATCCGCAATGAGAGTAACAAGCAAAATTTAATATTAAAGGTTTCCCTCGTGTCATTAAATTAGTTTTGTTGTTTTTTCTCTGAGTTAAATATCGATAGCAGTTTCTAAAATAATTACATATGCAATCTTTGTATCAAATAGATTCTGAAACAACGTTTCATTATAATTATTGTTATACGTACACTGTTGGCCAAAAGAAACGTCTACAAGATATCTTATCAGAATTCGTAAAAACTATAATGAACAGTTTAGCAATATAATGGCATTACGAAGTTGCACCATTTCTGCATAATATATTTAAATTTCAGAAGTTGTCATGTCATAAAAGAATGGCGATTGTTAAAATGAGATAACAGAAATTGTTCAGTTTTCGATCAGTACTTGATCAGAAAAACATTTGAAACATATTTTCATACAACCACGTGCACGAGCAACAATACAGGCAAGCATTCATATACAAGTGATGATGCTACAGATGTACAGATGAACAGATGAACAGATGATTATGGTGCGCAAATTAATCAACCGGATTTTTTCCCACAATTCCAATGGACTTTCATATTAATTGTTTTCAGCATAACGTGTAGACCACCATTTATTATATTTCAGAAATTATTTTATCTTTCATTTTACGAAAAATTAAAAACTAACAGACAGGTAACTGACACTGCAATTCAAAATAGCTCATGTCATGTTCAGTTTGAATGATCGCTTGAAATAAAAAAAAAATATATTGAAATGAAACATAGCCTCGAAAAGTAAGTGTCTAAACATTCGCGTAATAAAGAATGTTGCATTGGGAGGGGAAACGGGCCAATCAAATGATGACACGTCATGTTTAGGACTGTACGTTGTTGTGTTAAAAATACATGTACGTGCATTATCGCACATTTTCTGAACTAACTAAAGCATATTGACACAGGTAAGACATATATATATATATATATATATATATATATATATATATATATATATATATATATATAAATATACAATGTATATATATTAATTAACTTTACTAACGCTTTGATCATTGAATTATCATTGTATTGCGTTGTTTTTAACATGGATATCATATTGTTTGTTGAAACTGAAAAGTGCGATTTAATCTTATCATTTTAATAATCCCTTTAGTATGAACACCTAATTTGAATTTCTGATATTAAGTTCTCCAATCAATTGTTAGAAAAGGGACATGTCTAAACAAGTATTACTTTAATTGTACTCTGCACAATTTGATGAGCAAAGTAAATTCAATTATCATATTAGTAATGTACATGACATTGAATTACATCGATGCACATTGTGTATATGTATACTGCTTCACGGGATTTTACAAATAATATTTTCTTAAAAAACATTTCCCATCCCATATTTCTTATCGCAAATTTATTCTCTCATGACCACTGTTTTGGCAGGTGATTTCGACATGAAGTTATGGGTCGTTTTTATAGCGACAGTTCTGTATCAAAGGGAGGTAACTGTTGAAGGGCAGGTTTCCTTCGCAGATCGAGCATACGCCGAACGTCTTCTGGAAACAGGTTCGTGAGTGACAATTCTTACATCATTACACCATAATTTTGTCACGCAAATCTTATCAAAATAATATTTAAACTAACAGAAAACTGATATTTACGGTGGCCCATTAGGGACATAAAGTATTTGTTATAGTATATTAGATTTCTCTCATTGAAACTACGGAAAGCTGTACCGAAAATAGGAAAACCTAGCATAAAACATAATAAACTCAAAATAAAACACAAGAAACTAAATAAAAAGCACGAAAAACTCAAATGAAATACGAAATAATTTGGCTGAAAAGTGAAAAACAGATTCATGAAATTCGAAGAAACTACCTTCTCCGCTAAAGGGACATTATGATATTTTAAAAAAATACTTCTTTACAAATACTATATCCTCGAAATCGTATTCAAATAAAAAAAAAACTAGTTCAGATGGAGAGCGTTCTAACCGCGGTGGAATGGATTAACACCGCGATGCAAATCTTTTCCATCGCTTTGTGATCCCGTTTCACCGCGGTGCAAACCTTTTCCATCGCTATGGGAACCCGTTTCACCGCGGTGCAAACCCTTTCCATCGCTATGGGAACCCGTTTCACCGCGGTGCAAACCCTTTCCATCGCTATGGGAACCCGTTTCACCGCGGTGCAAACCTTTTCCATCGCTATGAGAACCAGTTTCACCGCGATGCAAATGATGGGCGGGTTTCCTTCGCAGATCGAGCATACGCCGAACGTCTTCTGGAAACAGGTTCGTGAGTGACAATTTCATACATCATTACATCATAATTTTGTCACGCAAATCTTATGAAAATAATCTTTAAACAGAAAACTGATATTTACGGTGGCCCATAAGGGACATAAAGTATTTGTCATAGTATCTTAGATTTCTCTCATTGAAACTACGGAAAGCTGTACCGAAAATAGGAAAACCTAGGATAAAACATAATAAACTCAAAATGAAACACAAGAAACTAAATAAGAAGCACGAAAACTCAAATGAAATACGAAATAATTTGGCTGAAAAGTGAAAAACAGATTCATGAAATCGCTATGGGAACCCGTTTCAACGCGGTGCAAACCTTTTTCCATTGCTATGAGAACCCGTTTCAACGCGGTGCAAATCTTTGTAAATCCAACAACAAATTCAAATAGCTCTGTAATTACAGAGGATGCTTAATAACTGATATATAGGCATACATAATGACTAGATCTACATCGTATTGTAGCTAAAGGAGTCAAAGAGTCTAACTGTTAAAGAGTAAACAACGTTTTTTTAAATTTTCAATGTGACAAAATACAACACCGGGGAAATATAAAGATGAAAAATGACCTAAGGTAGAAAAGAAATTAGTTTTTATTACATTTAAAGGAATAATGCGAAGGACAATATTTTATGTCAAGATTTTAAAATATCATTAAATTAAATTCTCAGCAACAGTCAGTACTTCTTGATAAAATAACACCATTTATAACGTTTGAAATAATGTGACTTCAACAATATACTCTATGGCTCTTTATGCTCTTTCAACGACAATTCATATAAAATGGAGTCTGCGCTGATAGAAGAAGGAGATAGAGTGAGTAGTATGTACAGCTTTGAAAACCATTTATTTTTTAAAACATCAAATATATTAAAAGTAGTATAAATAATTTAAAAGGAAAATGTATTATTTTAGGAATGACTGGTTGTTCTAATTGTTTTACTTTTATTTGTTCAGTATCTGCCTTCGGTCTTATCAAACATTGTGGTGTCTACAAAATGCGTCTCCTGGTAAAAGGGGCAGTAGAACGCTTTTTCGCTCAAATAGGTAGATGAAATGTAATTGAAAAAGAATGTCACTAATAGCAAAACACACTTCTCCTCTTCGGAAAATCGAATTAAAAAAGTGTACATGGTTCGGTAAATCCATGGGGATAGTTTTTGTAATTCGAAATAATAAGATGTGTTCACATTAAAATGGCCGCCAAGCAACTTTTGCTGTATACGCAACACCGCGATTACCACTACGGATAATTGGTTTGTGTAATAAGATGTTTTAACCTCTAAAGTAAATATAAACGACATAAACCATCATTATAAATGGGAAATTTGCAAAAAAACGTGCTACAGCCCCTTTAAAATAACATTTATAAACAATCGTTCATGTAATTATAGGTACGGACAAACTGGGTGGTATGACCACAACAGCACAGCATAATGCCTTCAGCGCCACTAAATCATGGGCTGTAAAACTCAGTCAGACCTACCGCGACCTTTTGGCAGAAAGAAGACCACAGAGCAGAGATCAAACTAGCTCATTTGGGACCAGGTATGTATGACATCAGTGAAAAGTGAACGGACTAGTAGACTTGGGCGGGGTATGTATGACATCAGTGAAAAGTGTGCGGACTAGTAGACTGGGGCGGGGTATGTATGACATCAGTGAAAGTGAACGGACTAGTAGACTGGGGCGGGGTATGTATGACATCAGTGAGCATGAGAAGTGTGCGGACTAGTAGACAGGGGCGGGGTATGTATGACATCAGTGAGAAGTGTGCGGACTAGTAGACTGGGGCGGGGTATGTATGACATCAGTGAGAAGTGTGCGGACTAGTAGACTGGGGCGGGGTATGTATGACATCAGTGAAAAGTGAGCGGACTAGTAGACTGGGGTCGGGTATGTATGACATCAGTGAGAAGTGAACGGACTAGTAGACTGGGGCCGGGTATGTATGACATCAGTGAGAAGTGAACGGACTAGTAGACTGGGGCCGGGGATGTATGACACCAGTGAAAAGTGAGCGGATTAGTAGACTGGGGCGGGGTATGTATTACATCATTGAGAAGTGTGCGGTCTAGTGACTGGGGCCGGGTATGTATGACATCTTTGAAAGTGAACGGACTAGTAGACTGGTGCGGGGTATATATGACATTAGTGAGAAGTGTACGGACTAGTAGACTGGGGCGGGGTATGTATGACATCAGTGAGAAGTGTGCGGACTAGTAGACTGGGGCGGGGTATGTATGACATCAGTGAAAAGTGAGCGGACTAGTAGACTGGGGCGGGGTATGTATGACATCAGTGAGAAGTGAACGGACTAGTAGACTGGGGCCGGGGATGTATGACACCAGTGAAAAGTGAGCGGATTAGTAGACTGGGGCGGAGTATGTATTACATCATTGAGAAGTGTGCGGTCTAGTAGACTGGGGCCGGGTCATGTATGACATCAGTGAGAAGTGTGCGGACTAGTAGACTTGGGCGGGGTATATATGACATTAGTGAGAAGTGTACGGACTAGTAGACTGGGGCGGGGTATGTATGACATCAGTGAGAAGTGTGCGGACTAGTAGACTGGGGCGGGGTATGTATGACATCAGTGAAAAATGAGCGGACTAGTAGACTGGGGCGGGGTATGTATGACATCAGTGAGAAGTGAACGGACTAGTAGACTGGGGCCGGGGATGTATGACACCAGTGAAAAGTGAGCGGATTAGTAGACTGGGGCGGAGTATGTATTACATCATTGAGAAGTGTGCGGTCTAGTAGACTGGGGCCGGGTCATGTATGACATCAGTGAGAAGTGTGCGGACTAGTAGACTTGGGCGGGGTATGTATGACATCAGTGAGAAGTGAACGGACTAGTAGACTGGGGCGGGGTATATATGACATTAGTGAGAAGTGTGCGGACTAGTAGACTGGGGCTGGGTATGTATGACATCAGTGAGAAGTGTGCGGACTAGTAGACTGGGTCCGGGTATGTATGACATCAGTGAAAAGTGAGCGGACTAGTAGACTGGGGCCGGGTATGTATGACATCAGTGAGAAGTGAACGGACTAGTAGACTGGGGCGGGGTATGTATGACATCAGTGAAAGTGAACGGACTAGTAGACTGGGGCCGGGTATGTATGACATCTTTGAAAATGAACGGACTAGTAGACTGGGGCCGGGTATGTATGACATCAGTGAGAAGTGTGCGGACTAGTAGACTGGGGCCGGGTATGTATGACATCAGTGAAAGTGAACGGACTAGTAGACTGGGGCCGGGGATGTATGACATTAGTGAAAGTGAACTGACTAGTAGACTGGGGCTGGGTATGTATGACATCAGTGAGAAGTGTGCGGACTAGTAGACTGGGGCCAGGTATGTATGACATCAGTGAGAAGTGTGCGGACTAGTAGACTAGGGCGGGGTATGTATGACATCAGTGAAAGTGAACGGACTAGTAGACTGGGGCCGGTATGTATGACATCTTTGAAAGTGAACGGACTAGTAGACTGGGGCCGGGTATGTATGACATCAGTGAGAAGTGTGCAGACTAGTAGACTGGGGCCGGGTATGTATGACATCAGTGAAAGTGAACGGACTAGTAGACTGGGGCCGGGGATGTATGACATCAGTGAAAGTGAACTGACTAGTATACTGGGGCGAGGTATGCATGACATCAGTGAGAAGTGAGCGTACTAGAAGACTGGGGCCTGGGTATGTATGGCATAAGTGAGAAGTGAGCGGACTAGAAGACTGGGGCCTGGGTATGTATGACATCAGTGAAAGTGAACGGACTAGTAGACTGGGGCGGGGTATATATGACATTAGTGAGAAGTGTGCGGACTAGTAGACTGGGGCTGGGTATGTATGACATCAGTGAGAAGTGTGCGGACTAGTAGACTGGGGCCGGGTATGTATGACATCAGTGAGAAGTGAACGGACTAGTAGACTGGGGCGGGGTATGTATGACATCAGTGAAAGTGAACGGACTAGTAGACTGGGGCCGGGTATGTATGACATCTTTGAAAGTGAACGGACTAGTAGACTGGGGCCGGGTATGTATGACATCAGTGAGAAGTGTGCGGACTAGTAGACTGGGGCCGGGTATGTATGACATCAGTGAAAGTGAACGGACTAGTAGACTGGGGCCGGGGATGTATGACATCAGTGAAAGTGAACTGACTAGTAGACTGGGGCTGGGTATGTATGACATCAGTGAGAAGTGAGCGGACTAGTAGACTGGGGCCGGGTACGTATGACATCTTTGAAAGTGAACGGACTAGTAGACTGGGGCCAGGTATGTATGGCATAAGTGAGAAGTGAGCGGACTAGAAGACTGGGGCCTGGGTATGTATGACATCAGTGAAAGTGAACGGACTAGTAGACTGGGGCCGGGTACGTATGACATCTTTGAAAGTGAACGGACTAGTAGACTGGGGCCGGGTATGTATGACATCTTTGAAAGTGAACAGACTAGTAGACTAGGGTATGTATGACATCAGTGAAAGTGAACAGACTAGTAGACTGGGGCCGGGTATGTATGACATCAGTTAAAGTGAACGGACTAGTAGACTGGGGCCAGGTATGTATGACATTAGTGAGAAGTGAGCGGACTAGTAGACTGGGGCTGGGTATATATGACATCAGTGAGAAGTGTGCGGACTAGAAGACGGGGGCCGGGTATGTATGACATCTTCGAAAGTGAACGGACTAGAAGACTGGGGCCTGGGTATGTATGACATCTTTGAAAGTGAACGGACTAGAAGACTGGGGCAGGGTATGTATGACATCAGTGAAAGTGAACAGACTAGTAGACTGGAGCCGGGTATGTATGGCATCAGTGAAAGTGAACGGACTAGTAGACTGGGGCCAGGTATGTATGACATTAGTGAGAAGTGAGCGGAATAGTAGACTGGGGCCGGGTATGTATGACATCAGTGAGAAGTGTGCGGACTAGTAGACTGGGGCCAGGTATGTATGACATTAGTGAGAAGTGGGCGGACTAGAAGACTGGGGCCTGGGTATGTATGCCATCAGTGAAAAGTGAGCGGACTAGTAGACTGGGGCCGGGGATGTATGACATCCGTGAAAATTATTATCTGTACCGATTTTGTGGATGAGTAACGACTGGACCATGTGACCCAAATTGGTAGACCTCGAAGCCCGATTTTTATAATTCTAATTTTTATATAACAGTAACGAAAGATTGGATCTTACAGCGTTAATTTACCCCCATTGTCTTTTCTGTGTGTCATTTTGAAGTGGACTGGATGAGCGTTTGTTGGACACCACAAACGCAGAGCAGCCCCTAAACTTAGGGTCTCGCCTTTCCCTGTTCCGCCTTCTCGTCAGCATCAATAAAATGGGAACAAAAATAGAGCCACGGTCTCTGTAGCTCATCAGGAATTCATTGATTTATTATCTAAGGTTGAAAATCTAAGTTATTTCAAATAATACATTGTTAACAAGCTAATAATAGATTTTTCAGATTATGACCCCTTGATTCAAAATTGGGGTCACAGGGTAACCAAATCTACAAATTAGAATCCTAAATGACTAAGGAGTCTGTACAAAACAATACACTTTTCTATAGATTTATAAGTACTGGAGAAAAATATGAAAATAGATTTTTAAGGTTATGATCCCTGTGACCCTGTTTAGGGTCACGGGGTCACCAAATCTACAATTAAGAATCCCCATTGGCAAAGGTGTCTACACGCAACTTTTCAGCTCTCTAGACCTTTTGGAACTTGAGAAGAAGATGAAAATAGGTGTTTAAGGATGTGACCCCTGTGACACCAGTGGCCCTATAGGGTGTCACAGGGTCACGAAATCTACAATTTAGAATCCTCATTGGCCAAGGAGGTCTGCACACAACTTTTCAGCTCTCTAGACCTTTTGGAACTGGAGAAGAAGATGAAACTAGGTTTTAAAGGAAGTGACCCTCGTGACCCTATTTGGGGTCACGGGGTCACGAAATCTACAATTTAGAATCCCCATTGGCCAAAGAGTTTGCACATAAAATTTCAGCTCTCTAGAGTCATTGGTTCTGGAGAAAAGTCGAAAAAAGCGATAAGTTTACGGACAGACGGACGCCGGACGCCATGCCATGCCATGCCATGCCATGCCATGCCATGCCATGCCATAAGCCCTTCAAACCTTTCAGTCCTGATGAGCTAAAAAAAAATTCATTATTCGATTATTATTACTAACAAGTTGAATCATCACCGGGGTCACTTTTCACAGGTTTGTTCTTAAAACCTATTTCTGATTTCAAAATTGGATCAAAGAATTAATGTGGTTCATGACCTTGACCGTTGATCACTTTTCATTGTGTATATGAATCATGCAATGACTCAAAGTGTTCATTGTTAAGCATGTTGTGACCTTGACCTTTGACAGATTTTAGCAAAAACCTTTTCAATCTTGTTCTTTCTCAATAGTTGATATGTGCCAAGTAAGAACTTGATAGCACAAACATTTTTTAAGTTATCTTGTTTAGAAGGATTTTGGTAGCGATTTCAAAACTCATGACCTTGACCTTTGACCTTGAATGTGAGCATGTCAAAATAATTCCCCAGGTTTATAGGAAAGAAGCTATGTAAATGAGTTGTTAATACCTTCTTGGAAAAAAGTTATTTAATGATTTTAGAAATGGTCAACATGACCATACCTCGTGACCTTGACCTTTGATCTTCAAGGTTACACAATCAATGATCACTTTTCATTGTGTTTAACAATCATGTAATGATTCAAAGTGTTAATGGTTGAAATAAGACATTTTCGCAAATGCATGCCTAAGTTGTGACCTCGCTGTGATTTGACCTTTGACGGATGTTAACGAAAACCCCTTCAAATCTTGGCCTTTCTCCATAGTTGATATACACCAAATAAGAGCCTGATAGCACAAATATTAAGTAGTCGTGTTTACAAGCGATTTCAGAACTCGTGACCTTGACATTTGACCTTGAATGTGAACATGTCAAAAGAATTCCCCAGGGGTATAAGTAAGCAGTATCAAAACCTTCTAGAAAAAAGTTATAACCAATACAAAACGCAGCGGCGGCAGTGACGACGGCGGAAACTGCACAAAAACTGATAGCAGCTCCGACTAAGTCAGGACTGCTAATAAAAGCACATATGTATGTTACTATCTCAAAGTATTTTCATTCATTAAAAACATTTCATTAAACAATGTGTTTAAAACGACTTATGTGACGTATATATATATATATCATTTTACAAAGTAAAATAAATACACATCAACAATTGTTGGACTACGTTGTGATGATTGTCTAACTGGTAGGCCTCTTCAAACATAAAATCGAGTACAACAAATAATTAAATAATAATGACGTTTATAATTGAAAATTCCATGATCGTTTTTATTTGTGAATTGCCCGTCATTCATTCAAAAACATATTGTAGTCTGAAAAATACACTCCGCTCGATTGGATAAAAGAACATATCGAAAATCAGCGACAACTCCGAAATTAATTACCTCTACAGACGCCCAAATACCCATTCTATCGGAAACTTGCAATGTCAAAAGTTGTTATTATGTTTTAAACGAATTATCGACGAAACTCGACAAATCCCCCAAGGATTTCATTGAAGCAACTCCTGTGTATGACGTCACATTGCTAACGAACGATAAGCTTCACTTGATCGGCCCGGCGAAAGTGTTTCAAGAGTAAGATAATTTGCAGGCGAATTTCAGTCACTTTGAACGGCGATATATCGTTAAGCAGGTGACGCTTCGAAATAATATTTTGTGTTTTGTTTACTTGAAAGTATTGTCTATATAAATTCATGAATTAACATCGAAACATTGATTCGGACTAGGACGTCTTTAATTAACTTCTTTAAATTAATGACAATACGTACATTTATGTGTGATAGCTCATTTGAATGCTCAATAAAGATCGATCTAAAAAGGTTAACGAAACAGAATTTTCAATTTCGTCCTAGAACCTGACTAATCTGCTCTTGCTAAAAAAACTTTGTTCGGCTTCATGTTCTAAGGGACATAACTCTTGAAACTAGAATTTTCTGAAAACTAATTATTGAACTCAATTCCCCATTAACTGATAATCAAATCAACTCCCGAACAGTGTCAGATCAGAACAGTTGATAGTTAGATTTCAATAATGACATTTACAAAAACGATTTCTAAATTGTGTAATTTTGAGACTTTTAAAGGGATATTTTGTTTGGAGAATTGTTTATTCTGAAACCGTTAAAGATATCAACCTGATTGACAACCCGTTTGAAGCTTCTGTTTCATTTTCATAAAGACAATAGCTTTCAAACATGTATCGTTGGTGGTTTATGCCTGACAGGCAGTTACAAAAGCAAGTTGCAAATTTCCTTTTTTTAAATCGTCAATTTCATCAAATTTAAAAAATAATAACTGCTTAATAAATATTGTTATTCAAATATTGTTTACAAAGACGTGTATGTAAATTTAAGAAGTACAACTTTTATGTTCAATGTGATTGTTCAACATTGGACAACATTGTCTAGGGGTCCAAACACATGATTTTTCCAGTACTGATAATACGCGAAATTTCCTGTTTTTAAAATGTGTTTAACTTGGAGAATTTTCATTCGAAAACTACTGAAGATAGAGAGATAATTAATAGGTCTTTTTAGAGCAGAGGAACTGATTAATAAAGAGGGTTTAAGTCAAACATGGGGCTCAAGGTCAAGCATAAGTCTTGAAGACCTAGGTATTTACACGGTCATCCTAGTTTATACTTGAAAACATCTGCTTGGGTTACCAAACCAATTAATGCAAAATAAATTACCGCTCGGCACCGGGTCATTATTTACTACATACATCCGAACAATATCTACGTTTCAAGTCTCCCACTTTATGACCAGGTCCAGGCCTAGTGGTGTTACTCCTGTTGAGATCTGCCCCGGCACCCTCAGATGTAAGCCTTTCGCCCGCTACCGAACTGCTAACGGGAGCTGCAACAACCTACGCAACCCACAGTGGGGCATGAGCTTTATTCCAATGAGAAGATTTCTTCCACCCCAGTATGACGATGGTAAACTTAATATTCGCTTACGAATTTTAAAAGCTAAAGGGATGACTTACCCGATTTAACATTCCATAAATCTAATCTACTATAAATAGTATACATGTAGGTAGCACCTGAAATCTTACGCGTGTAGGATGAAACTCAAGTTTTTTTTCTGGTGTGACGTTGCAGGTGTATTCACGCCTCGGACCCGAGGTAGAGACGGCTCAGCCCTGAGGAGCGCCCGAGGGATCAGTAGAGTTCTGCACACAGCAGACACAGGAAGCAGCACAGAGCTTAAGTCTGTCTCACACATGGCCATGCAGTGGGCACAGTTCCTAGATCATGATATCACCAACTCTCCTATTCAAAAAGGTATGTCATGGTTTAGAATAGGAATATGTTAGCTATGGTGAGTGTTTTGTTAAGTACTAATATCCTCATTCCAGCGCTCCTATTCAAAAAGGTATTATTACCTACGTACTACTTAGTGAATGAGATCATACAATCATAACAACACATATGTATTATACCACCTTCAAGTAATTTGATTGGCTAACCATGACCTTCGACATTGCCTGGACTACTTTATTCATTTATGAACCGAACGTGAATCATTCCTTTATGAACTTCCAGCATCACTTTTCACTAAGGCCTTTCCCATCCTTCAGGTCCTTAATGGAATTGTACACACTATAGTGATTAGATAGACTCTACCGAATAATAAACAAAATATCATAGCTGGAGCAGAATAATAAGATACGAAAGTTGGGAATGCAGGAAGAGGTTTGACCGCTCTCACTGTCAGTGTTGGTAAATGATAACGAGACTTCTCAGTCGCATGGGATGTCCCTCATGGAATAATTTTGGTTTGTCTCTCGCCAAGGCTCGAGACAGTGCAACATTATTTCACGAGTTGCAGACTCAATTGAAGTCTTACACTCAGACAATGAATAAAGTATTTATTCTGAAAATATCACCATCTTATTAAATATTGAAAAGGAGACTGTCAGCTCCTTTTCAATATATATGTCTTAGTGTTAGACTAACTCAATTGCGTCACGGATAGAAGGAAGTATAACATGTGTAACGTCATGGTACATCGTTAGAGCATGGAGTTATCGCCCTTGAATAATGATTTACTAGGCAACCAGAGAAGCGCACATAAAATCATAACAATGTCATCACCTTGTGGCTACAACACAATTATAAGTCTATAACATATCACGAACCAACGTAACAACAGTTGAATAAATGAAACTTCATTGCACTATAATACAGAATGAACCTTGGTGACTATCAATTACTAAATATACAAAAGTACTCAAGTTATACAAGAAATTCAGAATATGACATTAAAAACATGGGTCTCAATTATATTATCATTGCTGAATGATTATTCTTTCAAAGTGTTGTCTTGGGGCATGTAATCATCAATTTGCCAAGATTCAAACTATGCAGGTGTCAACCAAATGTTATCAAACTTCTGTCAGCATTCTGTTTTGATAAAAAATATAAACTGAAATTACTCCGAGTTAGCTGTAAAACTTATTTCAAACTTTTCTGAATTAAAGCTTTAATAAATCTTTAAATTTTAACGATAACATTATACACGGAGTCAACAAAATAATGCTCGTTCAAACGTAAACAAACCGTCAATGACCTTGAACTTTCACGTTTACCCATAATTCCACGTCTGGTGGAGGGGGTAATAACAGAAAGAAAAATGAGATAATCAAATTTTGTGAAACGCGACTCCATTTTGGATCGTAAATACTCGCTTGGCGAGACTGCTCAAAAGTAGTCACGCATGTTTTCGCGAGTACTCGCGGTTCTGAACTCGCCTCCGCTCGCTAGATTCAATACAAGGTCACGTCAGCTAACCTTTCAGAGACCTTCTAATAAATGCGAGATGGCCGAAACGAAGAAACCAATCAAACATCGGCTACATTTACGGTTTGGTAAGTCTTTATTGGAAAATTAAGTTGAGCTAACTTCATTAACCTAATACTTTTCAATAAATACAATATGTTCTAGTTCGCGTGGAAACGTATCCTACACAAATTGATTGTACAAACATTATACAGGTTGTGTTGTTGTGTTTGTACGCGAGCTGAATCAATATGCTGATGCTTTTACACACCCAACAATTAACCAGACAACTGTATAAGCAATGTCTGCTTCATCGAGGCCTTACTGGAAATCGTTAATTCTGTTATTTCTCTCAAGCGATGCTTGTTTAAAAGCGTTAAGTCATATTAGATCGCGTTGAAAAGTATTCTACGTGAACTGAAATATACCTTCTGGATTAAATGCGTAGGATATTACCCCATAAGTCAATTTAGTTGCTTAGCATGTGTAAAGCCTCATTGTCCCACTGACGTGGCTTCATCATAGGTTTGATTAAAGGAATTCTAAAACGATCTGTGTTATGCAATACATTACATTACATTCAACTTTCTTTGACAATAAATGATCATGGAGCAATCTAAAATTATTCTTTAAACAATAGAATCATAGTCGTTGAGCCCTGGGGACGAAGTCGCCTAAAATCTACTGACAGAACATTCGAAATCGTTTGTTTGGTAAGGAAGACATTGGAATGTCATGTACGAATGTGAACCATTACATCTTGATAGGATGTGCTGATTGGCCAATTGGAAAGGTAAGCTGACGCGACTGCTTACTGAATCTATCCAGACTCAATATGGTTTACTTGGACTGATCCTCATTCCACTGCACGACAGCTCTCAGCAGTCAAGGCGAACATACGTCTTATTAGACTCTGCACTCTCAGGATGCAGCCCAGCACACCAGCCCTCTCACGACCTCTGCCAAGGCAGCTGTTCGACCAACTCACGCTGCATCTTTAGTATATGGTTGATCCCTCTACCGTAAAAACACTCCCGATGGTAAAAGGTACTTTACCATCGTGTTTGATACGAACAGGAGGAAAGGTCAGGGTATGAAACGGAGCGCTCAACCCTTCCCGCACTCCCTTGTTTCCCCTCCTGAATAAGAACCCGTCGAGAAAGGACATTTCGACCCCGGTAGCAACCAAGACCAAGGCACACCCACTACCCGCCCCAGCAGCAACCTCAATGCCTCCAACTCCAGCAGCGATTTCGAGGCGAGTGATCTCAGCCGAGTCACTGGCCTCCACCTCATATTAAACAACAACCCTCCCCAAGCACCGAGGAAATACAAAAAGAAGCAGCAGAGGACGGAGTCCCCATCTACTACCGACCCTCCAGATCACTACTAGATCCCAAACCCGAGGAGGTAACCCCATCGGGAAAGAAGACACTTTATCTGGCCAAGAACATTGCATCGATCTTATATACATGTAGGTGGAATTGGGGTATTAATCGGCTAACCCACCTCTTTTTTGTTCCCCTACACATATTATCAGAAATGAGAGGTTTTAGAGTGCAATAGTTTTATATTGTATAACATTGACTTGAATTGGAGCAGCTAAATGACAACATTTTATTATGATCTTTAGGTTTTAACGACGCTTCTATCGAGTGTTGCCCAGAAGAGTTGACATCTGCTGCCAGATCAGCTGGTCTTAACAACACTGACAGGTAAACCTTCTTTAATTATGCTTATAAAAGAACAAGTGTCCCAAGTCTTACCATGCGAACTATTTGTGGCTGTCTGAAGCCAGTACCCCTGGTCATGTGACGATATTGATCCAATTCTGTCTTCAGAATATATAGGATACCTACTTTTAACAAACTTGTGACAAGAAACAAGTCTAAATTCCAAATGTCTCTTCAGTAGCAAGCACAACTAACTTTACTCGTTCGTGCTTGGTCACCACATTCTCTTCCCACAGAGGTTACTCCCTTCAGATTTCCGATCCTAACCTCTGTTGACATGACCTGAATTTCAAGGCTCCAACAAAATCCTCTAGCAGGAAAAGGGAAACCTCTTACTGCATCCTTGCTTCTTAACCACCTTTCAGTGCCAATGTCGACCGAGTGACTTCAAAGATCTAGGCATTTGACTCTTTAAGGGTCTTGCTAATTAGCATATGTCCTTCGAGTATGTCTGATGTAGTTAACACAAATACTTGGAAATTAATTAAGCAACACTCTAGTTTGTAAAATGAAATGTGGTGCTCAGGGATTTTAGGATAAATTGAACGATTTTATCACCCCAGACATAACAATTGGTTATTTAGCGAATCATTGACTGAAATAAAATTCCACCATATGTAAACTTTCAACGCTGTTAAATGATTGTTTAACCTCAAATCACTAACAGTTTCCTGACATATTGTCTTCTTTCAAACTGGAACGATTTTGCTGTTAACAAAATTGGTTGTTGCTTAATTAATTTCCAAGTGTATATTTTTGGTATTTGTCTCTGATTTGGTCTTCTTTATATATCAGCATCTTTATGATCAATTGTTTTCACAAAATTAAATTTTTAGGAAAACACATTAAACAAGAAAACGTTTATCTTATGTTTATTATATCATTATGACTTGTCATTGGCAAATGTCCCTTTTACAACAACGTCGCTGATTGCATAAGTAATTGCAACGGGTTTTAGTTTCCGATCCTTCTCCGGGGATATTTCTTCAGGAAAACTCTATCAAGCATATGCCATTGAGTCTTTGTTATGAACAGACCTGCTACGAGAGGATGGCAAGTTGTTGCATGTACCACAAGGTTTAAACAATGATTTATTCAACGCAAGCAAGAAGACTGGACATTGACATGTGGCATAATAGCTTCTGGTTGTCTTAAAGGGAGAGTAGCACGTTTTTTCGGTGAAATAAATCAATGAAATGTATTGGAAAAATAATGTCACCAATAGTAAAACACCCTTCTCTCTTCGGAAAATCAAGTTAAAAAAATGCGTGTAGATTGTTCCGCAAAGCCATGGGAATCGTTTTTGTCATTCAAAATAATAAATGTGTTCACAATAAAATGGCCGCCATGTATTTTTTGCTGTATACGCAACACCATCATCACCACTACTGATAATTGGCTTGTGTAAAAAGATGTTTTACCCTCTAAAGTTAATATAAATGACATGAACTATGTTTATAAATGGGAAATTTGAAAAAGAAAATTTGCAAAAAACGTGCTGCTGCCCCTTTAAACCCTACAGCCTGCAAAGTTCTCTAACTTGAGACAAAACCTAAATCGAGTTGTAATGGAGAGTAGCAGGACCATTGTACATATCAGTTTGTAGAACAACTTTCTAGGGCGGGTAAAATGAGAACAACTGTTCCTAGAATGAGATGTATATCAGCACATTTGAACAAGGATGCTGATTCTTTAATGATCCACATCTCATCTCATGAAAGTCCGGTTGACCCAAAACGGATCATCCATTGTCTAAGGAATTATTTTACTCACAATATAATGTGACGTGGTGAATGAATGAATGAATGAATGAATGAATGTCTTTATTTCCTCCGATATGGCGAAGATCACAAGGATTCATAAAACAAAATAGATATCAGAAACTGTACAAAAGAGATGATTTCAATGAATGAATGTACAAAGCAAAATGCAATAAAACATTATTTCTGTCTGATGTAGTTATTTCAGGAATGATATTTGCTCCACATAAAAAAGCTATTAAATTATCATCATTATCAATCATTTCAATACGAACATACAAGTCAATATCAAGTGTATCAATTAGAAAACTATAAAATGCGTTACGTTGCTTCATATAAGTTTCACAATGTAGAATGACATGAGAGTCGTGATCAAAACATTGGGTTTTACAATTTATACATTCCCGTGAGGTTTTCCCTCGTGACATTACCTGTATTAAAAGTTGTATATAGGCTCTATAATCTGGATAGTTGTACATTAAGCTATATAAACTATGCATACGTAGTTGTTTGTGTACTTTAGCATATCTAACCATATCATGTCTGACAGATAGAGTCAATTACCACTGATTTTCCTCTGAGAATGTGATGGCTTTAATAACAATATTGCGCCATGTTGATTTTGGGGGGAAATAGCCACAATGTACATTATCAATAATAAAATTTAGTAAATCATATTTTCTTGCCGTGCTTAAAAGACAGGTGCCTATGTTTCGTGAGTTATTTAATAATTAATATTCAATGAAATGAATGCACAAAATAACATCTTTGTTGCTGAGTGGCATTGATTGTTGCACAGACGACCTAGAAAGAGTAATCTGCATTTATCAATATAACCTATAATTGTCCAAAGACCCAAATTAGCTATGACAGAACATGAAGAACTTCTTCTGTTAACACTGAACAAATGCTGAACAAATACTGAACAAATACTGAACAGTTACCCTTGTCTGAGTTTTAGTGGTTGTGAGTGTAATTTAGTTCAGCCAAATGAAGGAATACAATAGAAGTTACATATTCATTTGTTCAGTTTCTTCCTCTTTTCAAAAGGCCACCCTGTTTTCCTATCGACATCCCTCCGGGTGACAGAAGATTCACAAGGACCTGTATGAACTTTGTCCGTTCAATCCAGATCCATGATGCTAAATGCAGAATATGTAAGTGAAATTAGTCTTACACAGTTCTTTCAGATTGTGAATAATTTGAAGCTTCCTAAAATCCTACAAATAAAAATATAAAAATGAAATACTGAATTGATATTTTCCAATACCTACATACGTACTGGGCCCCTAACTACTATTTTAGAGTTGGTAAATGCAAAATGTTTAAAAAGGGGAGGTATTTTTCACCCCCTTAATCCCCCATCTGGATCCATCACTGGTCAGTATTGTTATAATATCCAATGGGATCTTCATTTGCCTTTTCAACTTGTATGACTCAGCTAGCACAACACCAGTAGAACAGATGAACCAACTGACGGCCTATGTGGACGCTTCCCAGGTATACGAATCGGACGAAAAAAGTCAGGAAGAACTCCGTTTGTTTAGTGAAGGTGAGTGACAGTACAATTGTTGTGCTATTGCAGAGACAAAGAGATTGGTCATACGACCTCTAAAAGAACTGAAATCGTTTACAAAATCCCATTGCACTAACACAAACACAAACACTGAAACGGTGAGTGACTGTTACAATATGGTTGATTCATTAATTAATCCTTAATTACCTAGGTAACCCTCTAGCACCTTTTTCGTACGTTTTGATTTAATCGTCTATTTCTATTACCTGCAATGGAATTCTTACTTTAGTACTACCAACTCCTTTAAAAAAAGAAAACATAATGATAGCCACCCGCTGGTGTAAATAATTAAACACACCCGTCAATTTTCTATTTTCCTTAATTCCAACAAGAGTCACGTCTAGCATGAAGTTGATCAGTAGAAGCATTTGGGAACACACCAGAGGACTGCAAACACGCACGTCAAATGCCATTGTACATGTTAGCCCTATCTGTTCGCATTGACATCCCTTCGTTACTGAGAGTGGTGATAATGCTTATGCCAATACTTAAATGTGATTTTGTCGAACTGTTCAGTATTTGATCCGTGTTTCTATCATTAATGTCCAAAATTTAAAAGTTCACCTATTCTCTACACCAGAAGCAGTTCTCTATGTAAGTGTTGAATGTTCCAGGTTTGCTAAGGACATCACGTGAGAATCCGGAACTGCTTCCAGTTAACGATTCCCCAGAACATACTTGTGTCACGTACAAGAAACCTAACCACTGTTTTAGAGCTGGTAAATTGATTCTATAATACTTACTTGTGTCACGCACAGGGCCCCTAACTACAGTTTTAAAACTGTTAGTGGATTCTCTAAAACATATTCGTGTCACGTACAGGGCCTCTAACTACTATTGTAAAGTTGTAAGTTAATTCTCTAATACTTACTTGTGTCACAGGGCCCCTAACTACTGTTTTAACGCTGGTAAATGGATTCACCCAAGCAGTTATAATTTCATTTTGTGACCTTTTATAGATGCTAAGATAGGATATGCGTTGGTACCATTCACATTCATATTGTCCTAATGCGTTCTTGTTGAGTTTGATGCTTATTGTCCCTTCAGATTTTAAATTACTTATGTTATTCGTTGTACTGACATCACAATTGACTCATTGAAGGGGACGAGCGGGTGGATGAACACACAGGGTTGGCCAGCATGCACACTATCTGGCTGAGAGAACACAACAGGATAGCCAGAAATCTGGCAAGAATCAACCGTCACTGGAACGATGAACGTCTCTTCCAGGAAACCAGGAAGATAGTTGGAGCAATGATGCAACACATCACATACTGTGAATTCCTCCCCATAGTTTTATCGACTCGGTACTTAAACAGATACAAACTTCGTCCATCAAGATATTACTTCAGCAACATATACGACGAAACTGTCGACGCCAGCATAAGAAACTCGTTTGCAGCAGCAGCTTACAGATTTGGTCACTCAATGATTCGTTCACTCTTTTCCAAAGCTGATACACGATTTGGAGTGAAAGGACATATCCGTTTACGGAACTCTTTTGGAAACACGTCCATAATCATCTCGAGTAATGGAAATTCTATAAACAAAATCACACGGGGTCTTGTTCGAGACCGAGCCTTCACCGTTGACCGTTTTATCACACCGGAAGTCAGCGATTTTCTGTTCCTTGACGCAGTTGGAAACAGCCTCGATCTGATGTCTCTCAACATTCAGAGAGGGAGGGATCATGGGATACCTGGTTACAATGCCTGGAGGGAGTGGTGCGGTCTACCAAGGGCAGACAACTTTGGAAGGAGACGCGGAGGTCTTGTCGATCATGCTTACGATGCCGCTAGAGCATTACAGCAACTTTACAAGTACGTTACACTGACTCCTCTCCTTTGCCTCTCTTAATAATACACCTATGAGCAATAGATCCATATTTTTAAACAATATTATGGGATTCATTTAGGGTAAGGCAATAATTATAAATGTACAATATAAAACGGCAAAAGACGTAATCAGGATTAATTTCATACCATGCATCTTAAATAATTATTAGGTCTTCAAGACGTATGTCTCGAAGACGTATTATTATTATCCTGATTCGTTTAAAAGGTCTTAAGACCTATTTTTCTTATCCAGATTACTATTATTATTTATACCGATTGTGTCCGACGATTTTTCTTAACTTTTCAGGGAAAATAGTGTGTAACAACAACTAGCTCTGTACGGAGCCCAAATTTTAATTTTTGACTTCGTTTTTTAGTTATCTCACCTGGAAGAAAATACGCCAAACCTTAGCTCGAAAACTAATCAAGATAATTTGTCGCGATTTTGAGGGTACCTGTCTTCAAAAATATTCTTCTAAATAACGAAAATACATACATATTCATGCAGTAGCTCATGTGAAAGCTGAAAAAATGTTGCATAAAGTTATCCCCCTACCCTTGCTCTATTTTAAACGGTTAACAAGCTACAGTAATTTTAAATTAACTTTTAAAACAAAAGGATTGTTAGGGCTCGTCTTCAAAGGGACATAACTCTGTTATGAATAAACTTACGTCAAAGTTACTTATTGTCATCTCTTTCTAAGAACTAGTTTAACAATTCCATAACAAATAATTATCATATAAAAGTTTGGGTACAATTTTGGCATTTCCGAAAATAATGAAAAAAAATTCTGATTTTGAGAGTTTTCAAAGGGTATTTTCAATGGAGAATTTTCGATCGTAAATGACTGAAAACAGCTACACGTTTAACAGCTTAATTTGAAGAAGAAACGCTTTTTGTTAAGGACAATAACGTTCAAGCATATATCTATCATAAATAGACAAAGAGGGATAATTTAGCCATCATTCGGGAGACAACATGCAGTATGAAACTGTATAGCTCTAATTACCACCAAGCATGAGGAAAGATGTATCTCCGGTGGTAGCTTCACTCTAAGTGTAAGGACTTAGATAGAACAGGGACTACAGTTTGAAGTCGAAAACGCCAACATTTAAAGTAATTAAATACAAATAGAACGGCTTGTCCTTATTGTTTTGTTACAATTTGGGAAGAGTATTAGACACTCTTGATAATTTAAAGATCGAGTAGGAATCAATAACATAGCTGTGTCCAGCATTATTTGCTGGTCGTGGTTAATCACAAAGTTGAGATTGACATTAATTAACCGACTCGGTTTGAGTGGACACATTGTTGCAAATTTGACAACAGTGTTGTGATAGTAAAGCCATAAGCTTTAGGCTTTTTGTCTAGAGTTGAATTTATCTCAACAGTGACAATTGAGTGAAATAGAGGATGATTGATCCCCCTTTCAAACAACATGGTTATTTAGGTAATACTTTTCAGAACTCAAAGACCCTATGAGATGACAGGGGCCTTGATAATTGGCAGAGAGCTATGCGTTAATGGAATTGAGTTACTTAAAAAAGAGAACAGACGTTTGTTCTACACTTATTTATGGCTGATAACGATGTACAGCCAATTATCAGTCCAAAGATTAGCATTGCGCGCATGCTATGCCTCAATTTGAGACCAGCTAGAGAAATATGTCGCCTAGCTTTAGTTCCGGTGGGGAAACAGCAAAGAATTTGATGACAAACAAAGGTGGGGGGATTTCCCAACAAATCTTAGAATTTTGGACCTCGAGATTGTATAAGTAACTCAGTGACACTTCACAATTTGGAGTAACAGTGAGGTGGAAAAGAACTGCTTTGTTGTGTGTGAACATATATTATGTGTGACCGGTCATAGAACATTCAATTTTCGAAAATCGCAATTTTCAATTCATCTTCAAAGAATCAGAACTGCTTAACTAATTATGCAATTGAAACTTTATTTAAACCTACGTGGTCACAATTCCAAGAAGGACAACTTTTAAGTGAACCCTTTCGTAAAAAAGTTGATAGTTTTTAGCTTCAAACATAGCAAATGTCGTCTAGGGGTCCGAAAATGGTTTTTTTTAGTATTTTCATGAAAATTCAGAAGCACATACCGCATTACTTATATATACAATCTAAGTCATGATTACATCTACTTAAGTGGAAAGTGAAGCACAACATTTTTTAGGTATACCTTAGTACGAACATATTAAACGTTTTGTCTTAATCATGAGAAACATCATGTAGGGGTCCATTAAAAAGCGAAAATGCAGAGAAGCTGAAAAATTAAAGGTTGAAGTCAAACATGGAGTTCCAGGTCAAGCAGAAATCTTAAAGGCCTAAGTATTGACGCGCCAATCCTAGTTATTTTTTTTATTTGTACCGAATTCTATGCAGAAGATTTCTCAATATCGACTGGACCGAATTTCATGAACTTTTTAGCTATTGTAGCCCATGACCCAACTTGATGCATCTCAAGCTACTTGTTGGATGTTCGACTTGGTTAATTAAAATGTTGAAGTCAAACATGGAGTTCAAGGTTAAGCAGAAGCCTTGAAGACCTAAGTACTACAGCGGCTGTCCTAGTTTTTATGTTATTCTTATATACATTCTCTGTGACATTTCGCTATGTTACACAATATGTTGACCGATTACTATTATTTTTTTCAGGTTTGCAGATAATCTTTTTAGATTTAGGTTGCATTCATCCCTTTCAACCATTAAACAGTTTCATTCAGGCCTCATTGCTTTTTAGCTGCCAGGTGAAACCGAAGGGATTTCATGTCATGGCGCTGTCTGTTTGTCCGTCCATCCATGTCCTAAATTGTGTTCTGAAATCAAATCCTCCCACAGTTTTCCATCTTTATGAAATTTTGCACAAGCTTTGGATATACATCAGTAATACGTATGTGCTTTTTGGGGCGAATCGCAGAAATATGTCAAATTGCAAATACTGAGGTAATACCCTTTGACCATGTGACCTTGGCCTTTGTTGTATGATGCATTTTCTGAAACATTTAACCATGGTCGTAATTTTTATTGATCAGTGATTTGCCTTCGATATTTGATTTTTTGTATGTATCGTCACTAGATCATTCAGACTATGTCATAATTTTCAAGATGAACAAAGATTTCTCATGTAAAAGCGAATATAGATGATTATCTTGCGTAAATTACCTTTACATTTAAACTGCTCATTTAGGGTATAGTTTGTGCGTCAATATGCCAAACCCCGGGGGTTCTAGATCTTGTGGTATCAGAGTACTCTTGTTTAATTTTCTGTTTTAGGAAAATCGAGATTAAAATTGAGCGTTCTCTGTCATTTAACATTTGTTTGTCCTCTTTACCAAGATGGCAAATGAATGCAGATCTAGCATATATGACCGAATTCACCTTTCCTTTCAACAAATAAATAAGGCTTTTACATGTGTGTTCATTATCAATTTGTTTGGGACTTTCAAATAACATTAATCTGGTGTAGTCATCACACGCAAGTCATAGCCCATGCCAGTTAAATTAAACTTGCTGCAATTCGGTCAACTGGAAACTGTTGCAAGTTATGATTTGTTGATAAAGATGGGTCTCAACTAATGCGCTTGAAGGTTTTATTAACTTTTGGTTTCAATTTCCAACTTCTAGCCATCCAGATGACATCGACCTGTTCTCTGGAGGAGTATCTGAACGTCCAGTCAGCGGGGGGCTTCTTGGCAGGACTTTCTCCTGTATTGTAGCTCGTCAATTCATGAACATTAAGGTTGGAGACAGATTCTGGTATGAAAATTACAACAGGATCACCGGATTCACTGTATGTGAGTTGCCCTATCGTTTATTATATAATATATAGCTTGCTAGCGTTTTAATATTGTAATCAACGCTGCTTGTTCTTGGCTTTGCTGTTTAAAGTATCTCTGAGATTCGTCGGTTTATAAGTTTGGTAAAACATGGTCTCTTTTATGAAAATAAGCAGAAACTTATCAATTCAATTGAAGGGAAGGTGATATCGGAGTAACCACCATTTTGTTTTCGTGCATTACGTGGAATGAACAAAAAACTGTATTTGTTCCTATTTGTACTATATTAATAAGATATATGTTTAACACGGAGTGTCCCCTCGTATACCCTATCTATCGGAGTTCATAACGTGATCATCTTCACAACGTCACAGGCGTAACGAAAAGATTTCCATATCTTCTCCTTCCGCCCTTGACCTTAACCCTCGCATTTTCAGTGCTAAGATTTTAACGTACTGCAGGCTAATCGGATAAGCCAATCAGAAGACAGTTGTATTGCCTCTGTGAATGTGTCGATCGTCGCTTATTTTGAATTGGTTCCGAATGTAAAAGGCCATTTCATTTGCTATATGTTGGTAAGGGATGTAACTCGTGATCACGACAGGTGTCGCTGATCCGTTTCACCACTTCTGGCTAGGTTGAAGGCAAGGTAAAAAACGGAGAGATCTCGATACATGTTCACCTTGCCTTGGGAAGATGTAACGTGATATGAGTAACGTATTTTGTTACTTATTTTACAACTTACGACTGTCCCCCTTGAATTTTGTTTACCTACCTTTAACTAATGACATTTATCTGCAGCACAATTGCATCAACTTCGAAAGGTGAGCCTCTCCCGTGTCATCTGTGACAACACTGACACTGTCAGAATTCAGCGGAATGCCTTCAGGAAGTCACCATATAAGTAAGTAATAAAATAATTCTGTCATACTATGATTAAAAATTGTGAAACAAATATCATTTATAACTGAGAACATTTTCTGATTTTAAATGTTAGTCTTATGATTTATTAGTAGAATTGGTTTTGAGAAACAATTATCTTGACTATTTATTTTAAGTTTTCTGTACAATGCAATTTTAAATACACAATTATGATTCGCAAATGTCACTTTTTAAAATGATAATCCAGGGTATTCATATGATAAATTCAAGGTATCCTTGTAAATTTATCATGTTTTAGTATTTACTTTATTCCAGCATAACGTTGGAAATACCTTCTGAAAAAGTTTGGGTGTGAACATAACACCCAAATATTACTAAGCATTTACTAACTTTATCTCAGCGCCATTTTGATATCATATTTCATGCCAATATAGTGGGCCTTATTTCTAAAGGTTTTCTCTAAATAAACTTCCATTCCCCATTTTAAGCAATATCGATGAAGCAACAGAGGTTAATATTGCACATAGTTACCGATATAAATACACCATTGTCAAATTCATGCTGTAGATTTTCCACCAATTCCGTTTTAAATAAAGAGAACAAAATAGGACTTAAAGTACATCCTTGTGGCACACCAATAGTACAATCAAAATAATCAGAGAGTTTCTTTCCACCACCCATAGCAACTGTTGATTTAACATTATGCCATAAACTTTCAAGAACTTTATACAAGTTTAAAGTAGCATTACAATAGCTTTGTTAGTACTTTTTTTTGTTTAAGATTATTGATTTTAACATGTGGACATTTACTTATTAGAAACTAGCAGACGCCACATTTAACCGGATGTTATGACTTTGTTGTAAATGTGATGTGATAAATTTTTCCGTTTGTGTTTTAAAAGGCGTTTCAAGGGTTAATGTTTCACAATGAAGTTAGTCAGTGATTAGATACACATTGACCTGATAAGTGAATAATCATAGGTCTCATTTGAATACAAATCAAACATTTAATTGTCTTTATTCAAATAAGGCTATTTCAAATAGTGAATTACATCCTTGAGTTTCTTTTTGGGGAGAGTATATAGGAATTTGAAATGTAACTGTTCGAAAATCACAAGCCTGTTATAAACGTGTAATTTTGCGTTTTATTTAAAACCATATTACATTATTTATAAGTTTGATCTTAAATCAACCTCGTTCTTGAGCTTTATCCCTTACAAATGCACCAAGTCGCTAATTGGCAGTAATTGCATTTTTCAAAATGTACAACATGATTAAGACGCAATCTAATTGAAATCAGATAGGACGTAACACTCGTTATCTGCTACGTTTTTAAAATTTTAATATGAACCCCAAATGGGGCAGTACTTTGATCAAGAAAGGGGAGGTACGATATTACGTTCGATATGATTTTAAAGGTACATCCATTGTGTTGTTTGAGGTCACATATGCTAAACGTTATAAATTGTGTTATTTTATCAAGAAGTGCTGACTGTTGCTAAACTATAGCAATTATTATATATTTGGCGATTGGGGATGAATATGCAAGTTGAGTGTAATTATTTGAACTGATATCAGCACATATTGTATGTTGGCATGTACTAAAGGCAAATACAAAATTATGAAACACAATGGATGCACCTTTAACGACGCTATTCTATGATAAATCTATACACAAGTTTGCCTTGATTTTAAAGTATAAACTACAGAATTATCTATTACCCAGAACACCTTGCTGGAGATTGAGCAGACTTGATCTGAGAGCGTGGAGGGCGTGGTGGAAATAATGAAAAACATGGGATATTGGAAGAGAGACGGTTCGCCCAATATGTCTGTGTACAGAAAACTAGTGAAGACATGTCAATGTTAATATTGACGCTTATGTAAATCAGCTGTATATGTCAATCAGTTATAATTGACTTATATAAATTTTACAATAAAAGCCCGGACGAATTTGCTGATCTTGACATTCTTTTGTAAACTTTGAAGTATTAATTTGCGGCTGGGGATTATGTTACCTTAGTGACAACTACTTGTTTAATTTGAAACGCTGAAAACATATTTGGTCAATGACTCTTTAAGGCAGGAAAGTGGACATTTTAAATGCTTTATACACAAGTATGAAAAACAGCGTTATGCTAGCCCTGTCACTGACGTCAAGTAAGAATTTTTGTTCAGCTCAAACTAATGTCATATTTTTGTTGCTAAAGTTTCAGTGGTGTTATGGTTCAACCACTCAGCCAGAATCCAACAGGGTTGATCCTATGTTTCCATTGAAACAATATGCTTCTTTTGTCGTGTCCTTGTATCTTCACTTACATTTGAAAAGTAACAATTTCAACAATCATTAATTTCGTAAAAAGTTAGCTGTTCAAGGCTTTATCAGATGAACATTATGGACATCCGGAAAGCATAATGAACACCTCAGGTCAGTGTGTTAGAGCATCATTGAATAACAAAATAATACAGCCAGCGAGTGAGAATTTGTTTGTCTCATCTACTTGTCCTTTTTTAACAAATAAACGATGGAACATGATTATAAGTCATACATAGGAGATAATTCTGTGAAATAGTTTTCCTTGAATTCAAATATTATTCTAAGTATGAAAATTGTTTACGGATTTAAGACTTTGTCGGTATCGAATTCATATTGATTCATTGCCAATTTCTATTCAGGGCTTTTTCGTCCAAACGGCATCTTCAAACTAAAGACAAAATATTCCATTACTTGTAAAATTAGCCATATAATTCCTTCATTATAAACGAGACCATATGATTCCATTATTTGTTTTTAAAAAAATAAAATAGGTTTCTATATCGATCTTATTCCTTTATTTGTAAACGTAGACAATAAATTCTAGTATTTGTAAACGTAGACCATAAATTCCAGTATTTGTAAATGTTGACTATACATTCCTTATTTACAACATTAGACGATACGATTCGATTATTTCTCATCGTAGACCAAAGGGTTTGTTTATTTATAGATTTAGACCAACCGATTCTATTATTTCGTAAATGAATACTATATGAATTATTTAGTTAGAGAGTTAGACAATTATTTTCTATAATTTTGTAAATGCAGACCATATGATTTGTTTATTCCAAAATTGAGATTTAATTCAATTGTTTGTAAATGCAAACCATCGTGAAGTTATAAGCAGTCTTTGCACCCAGGGCATGAAAGTTGCATTAGTATTCGTTATACCCTGAGACAAGATGCTATAGTCCCTGTTATTGGAATACACAGTTCACAATCTCAGCTGCATCCCGAAAGTCGTGTAGCTTATTGAAGGTACGTAAACATTCTCAACATTTTACAAATTAAAATTAAAATTAAAAAATCTGAGTGGAAGTAACTGCTATGGTTGTTATGGAAATGGATTTGCTGTTTGTGTGTACGTTGCCTGTATAATCTTATCACATTGATCGAGTCAAAACCATCTGATGTTCTCTCTTTTCTATATAATGATTGATCGAGTAAAAAACATCTGCTGATGGTTACTCTTGACTGGTTTGACTCGATCCACCTTTTTTTAAATAACGTACTCAGCTGAGGTTAAAAAAAGATTGATCGAGACAAAACCATTTATACATGGATATATAGATACTTCACAACTTCAACGACTTCAACAACTTCAACAACGTATATTAGACAAAAATTACATCCTAATGTATAACCATCAAACATTTTGAGAACTGTAATATTAAATGTTGAAAGTAACAACCTAATGGGATATATTAAAGTATTACTTTGATTAACATTCTAGTTGAGGTGATGAAGAATGAGGACAAATGTCATGGATAACAAATTATAAAGAATAAGAATAAGTTGTAATCCATAAACTTTGTTTTCATTCCAAATTAACATATATTAGCCAACTACTTCGAGTACAATTTTGACAAAATTGTCAGTAATATCTAAAATAGTGTACACCCGCTGGACATTTTCGTGCTATGATGAGACGGATATTATGACAATAACCATTTGGAGATTGTCATACACTGAAGGTAACGCCCATTAAAAGAGATGTTCTTGCACGATATTAACTAGATGAACCCGAATATTCATAATATGTTTTTGTAAATTTTTCTACTTTATACCTTCCAATATAACACTGAAAGTGCATATAACGTGGCACACATATCACTCAAAGAGGATCTTTTGAATTACTTGAAGTTCTTCAAATTATTCAGTTTACGAAAGAAAATATCTTTCAAATACTGACCCTTAAACTCTTTATGAAGCTGACCAAACACTTTCAAGTAACAAGTCATTACAACCACGTTTATTGACATTACATCACAACACATTTCGTATTTCTAAGCTGATTGAAAGCAATGTTTCTTAAATCATAACATCCTAAATGATTTCAGGATCTTGTTTTACGACCGGCTTACACGCTATACGGAGGTTAAGTGTGCTGTTTTACGACCGGTCTACATATTATGTTGAGGTTTTGTGTGATGTTTTACGACTGGTCTACACGCTATGCTGAAGTTCTGTGTTCTGTGTTACAATCGCTCTACACGCTATGGTGAGGTTTTGTGTGCTGTTCTATTGAGGGTTCTGCCGTTTAACGACTGGTCTACACACTCTCCCGCGGCCCCCCGTGTTGTTATGTTGAGGTTTCTGCTGTTTAACGACCGTCTATACATGCTGTCCTGTGAACCTCTGTGTTATTATGTTGAGGTTTCTACTGTTTAACGACCGTCTATACATGCTGTCCTGTGAACCTCTGTGTTGTTATGTTGAGGTTTCTGCTGTTTAACTACCGTCTATACATGCTGTTCTGTGAACCTCTGTGTTGTTATGTTGAGGTTTCTGCTGTTTAACTACCGTCTATACATGCTGTTCTGTGAACCTCTGTGTTGTTATGTTGAGGTTTCTTCTGTTTAACAACCGTCTATACATGCTGTTCTGTGAACCTCTGTGTTGTTATGTTGAGGTTTCTGCTGTCTAACGACCGTCTATACATGCTGTCCTGTGAACCTCTGTGTTGTTATGTTGAGGTTTCTACTGTTTAACGACCGTCTATACATGCTGTCCTGTGAACCTCTGTGTTGTTATGTTGAGGTTTCTGCTGTTTAACTACCGTCTATACATGCTGTTCTGTGAACCTCTGTGTTGTTATGTTGAGGTTTCTGCTGTTTAACTACCGTCTATACATGCTGTTCTGTGAACCTCTGTGTTGTTATGTTGAGGTTTCTGCTGTTCAACGACCGTCTATACATGCTGTCCTGTGAACCTCTGTGTTGTTATGTTGAGGTTTCTGCTTCTTCATATGAGATGTTGACACGTTTTTTATCATCACATATATTTTGCTAGGAAAAAACAAAACAGTTGTTCGGTTTCCGCCTGTCTGATCAGAAAGGATCTATCATGTTTGGAAGGATTTATAGTCGTGAATCTTACTGGCTTCATGGATATGTCTGAATAAAATAGACACATGATTTGTTAGTTGATTACAAGTGTATGTATAATCATGACTGAATTGAAAAATACTTTAACAGTAAAGAGTGTTTCATGTATATATCTATAATATTGGATTGATAGTTCCAATATTAAAAAAAGGTAAAAACCATGATCCAAATAACTATCCTTGAATTTCTTTACTAAATGGGGAAATTATTTACCTCTATCCTTGAAGCCAGAATACGTGTCTGGTTGGATTTGAATGAAATATTACATAAATGTCAGGGCCGGGACACGAGAGACAGCTGATCATATATTCGTCCTGTAGGCCTGTCGAAAGTGTTTAAGAAAAAGAGTTTTCTGCAACATTTATGCAGACTTCCGACAATCCTTTGATTTCATATTGAGAACTAGGCTTTTATATGCTAAAAATGCACACGGGGAAACTGTTGCGAATCCTTAAAAATAGATATGATACAGTATCTGCTGGTTTGAATATAAAGAATGTTATCAGAGCTATTTTCGACAAGCACTGGACTACGCCGAGGCTGTTTTCTGAATCAGTTCTTTTTATTAGTTGCATTAAAGAGTTGATAGATGAGATGCATACATGTGGTTTACTTGGAAAATTTGTAAACTAAGGTGTTTTAAAGTTTTATGGTAATTCGAAGACGACGCAAATCTCATAGACACCTGATGTTGAAATCATGTTGTGTCACATTGGATGTAGAAGTATATTTTAGGAAATGTACTAAATCACAAATATGCGAGTAACATTTTCGAATTAAAAAACCCTGTTTATGCTTGACCCGCGATGAAATATATATTTCTGAAATCAAACGTCTTCCAACCACCAAATTGTAATGCGTTTTAGAGAAAATGATACCATGTATATTTGATCAGTCTATAAAGTCACATTCCGTTATTCATTTGACACATAAACTCAATCGCAAAAGAAATTATTATTTTCAACAGAGTAAAACACGAAAAACTTCTGTCGGAGACTTACTCTCAACTTCTCAACTCAACTTCATACATATTGGCAATTGGCCCGAAAATTAGTAAAAGATGTTGCCGACAAAAATAACATTCTTTGACTTAGATTTATTGAAGAAGCATTACTTCATGAAATAAGGCATAAAGGTCATTTGTTTTATTCTCCTATCTCGTCCAGATAAATAGATTCAAAACAATGTCTTTAGGAAATACATGTATGAATATATATATTTTAAAAACTAAATTTTAGTTCAGTTGGATTCTGAAGATATGATGTAATTTTGTTTTAGTCGTACTAATTAACTTGTCGGTTGAAATATCTTGTGACGTTTCTTATTTCATTTAAAAATTTTAACGTTAGCTTGAAGAAAACATTATCAAATTAGTCCCAGAAATTGAGTGGCATTCCCTATATACTTGTGTCATGATATTGTGACCATTGGAGTTTAATTTTGTATTAAACATACAATTGTGTGAGTGAGAGTCATTATTGTTTAACGCGACTTCGGCAGTATCGCGAGTGATACAAATGTACAGCTGCTGAACAAAAGTTTGTTACATTCGCAACAGACGTAACATTAATTTTGTTTCATTATTTTCCAAATTAACTTATAAACATGTTCTTTTCTTTTCATAATTAGGTAGTCAAATCATTTTTAATGCACATGAAGTTTGAAAAGTGTTGATACTATTCAAATATTAAGTTACATTCTGATTGTATTGAAATTAGTGCTTTAGTAACATAGATGAATACTATAGGTATCAACAGTCCGTCGCGGTGAATTCATTCCCTTATCAAATATGAATTTAAAAATGTTTTCAAACATAAAAATTGCATATATCTTCCACACAAAAATTGCTTTTAAATGAAATATATACATTATTTAATCCAATATGAAGTTATTAAAATTTACAAAGAATCTGAAAAAAGTGTCATAACTTGATGTCTGTTATCTCTAAGAATTTATATTGTCGATGAATTTTTTTATCTGCTTTCATTGGCACACTTGTCTCAGAAGCGAAGAAATTCAACTTTTAGTGAAAGTACCTGGATTGTCAGTGTCAGGCAAAGCGGAATGATATATCAAATCTGTTTTCAAATATTTAGTAATAGTCTTACGATGTTAATAAGGAGTATCAAAAGTAAGAGATATCCAAGAAATTGTTTAGAGGCGACTGTAAAACACCCACTCCCCAAGCCCAATTTTTAGCATATGGTCAGAATATGGCACCTGGAATCTCAGAAGCTGGTTGGTATTCTTTAATTCCCAGAAATGTCAGAATATGATCATCAATGACCTAAAACAAGATGTGAATGTCTTGTATTTCTGATTAAAAAAAAATCATATTTCACCACAATAAAAACAGTGCTATTTTTTTCCGTGGGTGGTTGTTCAGAACATACCTTAATTGGTATAGCTTTGGAATTCCAAACCCTATGTAAACTCTCTGGGATATTATTGGTAAAACAGCTGCCGGGGGAATGCCTACTTCAAGCCAGGAGCTTTGAAGGTTGGTAAATACATTTTGGTATTTTGTCTAAAAAGATACTTGTCGTAGTGTCCGGGAACCCATGCCTAAGCAAATAAAGGCATTGAGAACAACAAAAAAGAGTAATGTTCCTTATTGAATGTACTTTCTTGTGATACCAAATAGGAGTACAGTACATGCAAGTCTCCAAAGTCATCTTAACATAGCAATGTAACACACATTTGTTCAGCAGCTGTACAGTTAAGATAAAGAGAATATAGAGATATAGAGAGAGTGTCTTCTGATATCAAACATATCAACACAAGCTGATAAAAGTTACACATATTCGAGGCTTGTTAATTACATATATTCATATGTTATACAACAATACTTTACCGAAGTACCTCTCGTTGGTAACATTGTGAAAAGTAGTTACTTGCCAGGCAAGGTATGTTATATTGTTACTGGTATGATTATGAAGTTATTTTAGAAAGTGCTATCAATATTTAATGAGAGAGAGAAAGCATAAAGATTGTATACACACAGCGTCATGAGGATTTATTTGTTATTGACAATGCGACAGCGGGGCAGCGAACATAGCATGTTTACACCAGTAAGATGTGCAGTAGGGGTGGTAACGAGTATCTCACTTTCAGGTATGGAGTTATATAGAGATTATTACCCGAGGAAGTGTGTCATATGACTTTTACGAAATGAGTATGAATTTTTATATTTCCCGAGCGAGAGCGAGTTTCGTAAAAGTCAAATGGCGCACTTTCGAGTGAAATAATTTCTTTATTACCCATTCTATTCCATTTCATTCACGTAAAAATAGCTAGGAAACGGCCCACTTCTCTTGCGACGGCAAAATACAGTGACGTCACGAACAATGACGTCACAGGCGACAAAATTCGGGAAGTCGCGTTGAAACAATGGTTGCTAGGCAAACATGATATGTGCACACGTGCTCATTTCAATGATATTAACTCGGTTAAGTTCAACCATATGGGTAATAAAATAAATTATTGACTTTGTCAAGTGTGATCATATCGATTGGCATGTGTAAAGTTGAAATAACATCTTTAAACATGTAACATATTAATTACATATATTCATATGTTATCAACAATACTTCAAATAACGTACCGAAGTACCTCTCGTTGCTTACATTGTGAGGAGTAGTGACTGGCCAGGCAAGATATGTTATATCATCGCTGGTCACAGTGAAATTATCAGATATCTTCAATGTCGTTTGATAGATGGTTGATTTCACTGATAAATCCCATTTCTTGCATTGTTCATTATATAATGAAACATTACCCCGCTTCTAAAAAAAGATGTATTCCATTCAACGTCTCCATTCCCAACGCATGCTATTTGTTCATGGCATTATACTTTATAGCATGTTTACTTCCCCAATAAACCAGACAGGTTATTGTGACGCTGAAATTTATAATACCTTACGCCAAAAATTCATTACCCAATTAACATCAAATTTGAAAGGTCTCTTTGAACCCGGCCTCTGGATCCACTTGACACGAACACTGATTGTCTAATCATACTCTTCCTCTTCGATGGTGGGAGGAGGTCGCGAGCCAATCAAATGGTGCCACGTCATGCTTCCTTGTCACTTTTATGATTGTAATAAAGTCATGCTTTATCAAACATCTGAACCAACTCAAGCATATTGGCACAGGTAAGAAATCTATCTTATAAATATACAGGTAACATTTAAATGGTCAATTCGATTATTGTTTTTTTCCCCAAATTTGTTGGGATGTATTTATCATAAACTGGACGCCAAAAGAAATGTTACACCTCTTTGAACTTGAATATCATAAAACGTTACGTGTTCAGATGAATTTGCTTTGTTGTGTTGTAACACTCCATCAGTTCAGTGTTTTGTACTAAAATAGCAGACCTGTAGCTTTAATGGTAAATAAGTTATCGCTAGTTCTTCATGAATGGGGTCAACTGTCCTATTTCCGATCATGCAATAATTGAAGGGAAAATTGAAAAAATGGTTGGAAAATTAACCAAACTGACTTTGTCTTCTTTGATAATAAATGCACATTCATAAAAAAGGAAATGAGTTATGTTTTTGGAAATATTAATTCGTCATTTTGTCTGAAAATGACGACATATTGAGATTTGTTATTTTTCTATTCTAAACACAACCAAAAGATTCTAAGAAAACGTTTTTGTTAAAAATGTGCTTCTACTGTTTTGAAAAGAAATGGCACATGTTTACGGACAAGATGTGTTTCTAAATTTTTCTAAATAGTGAACTTCTTAAACATTTTTGTTTTCATCAGAAGGATCATGTCACCAAAACATAGCCATATACTTTTTACCACGCATGAAATGCACGTGAAATCAGTTGGTATCGGGTATAAAAGGCCCCTGTATTCATTTCACACCATAATTCGATTACAATGCCGAGATTAACAACTTAAGAGCGGGAAAGAGCGATTTGAATGCTGGGTCCACTGATGAAGAAGTCGCTGCCGCATTCGGATGTCATCTTTTCACCATTCCTAAGCTGCCTGGACGTCTACAACAGACTGGATCGAATCGAGATCGAGCTAGAAGCGGCAGGCCGCCTGTGACGGTGAGAAGAAGGCTCCAACAACATGAACTGAGGTCATACCGGCCGATGAGAGCAATGCTGTTAACGCGCTGACATCGACAAAACAGGGTTGCTTGGGCCAGAAATGTTCGACGTTTGCAGAACCAAAACTTGCAGAGAGTGTTATTTTCCGACGAAAATCGGTTCCAGATGCATGTAGCAGACGGGAGAAGGGCGGTCTACAGTCGCTGGGGTGAGAGGGAGGCACGCTGCTATCCCTTTCGGTGGAGGCAGCGTCATGGTCTGGGGTGGGATACGCGGCAACGCAACCACCGACCTCATTGTCATTTACGGCAATCTGACGGCGCAGAGGTACATTGACAGGGTCTTACAGCCAGAGGTCATCCCATTGTTACAAAGCCACCCAAACACCCCTTTTCAACAGGACAATGCTAGTTCTCATGTAGCCAGAGTGACGTTACAGTACCTCAACGTCATCAACGTCCACGTTTTGCCTTAGCCTGCCAGATCGCCCAATAAGAATCCAATCGAGCACCTCTGGGATTACATCAATCTAAGGATCCGTCAACGTCGACACCAACCACATACACGTCAACAACTTATTGCTACATTGATGGCCGAATGGAGGCAGATACCACCTGCTTTCATCAGACGACTGTCGTTTTCTGTGAGACGAAGAGTTCAGGCATGTTTGAATGCCAACGGCGGACATACCAGATACTGATCACATACAATTTGTCATTAAATTAATTCTATGATTTTGTTGTTTTTGTGCATGATCGGAAATAGGACAATTGACCCCACCCATGAAGAACTGGCGATAACTTATTTACCATTACAGAAACAGGTCTGCTATTTTAGCACAAAACACTACATTGATGGAGTGTAACGACACAACAAAGCAAATTCCTTTGAACACGTAACTTGTTATATTTTAAAATTCAAAGATATTAAAATTTTTGTTGAAATTGAAAAGTGCGATTTAATCATATTAATTTAATAATACTTCCTCAGAATACGAAGATTTACTTTCTACTTTATATACTCTACATATGTTCATCAATCCTATTGTTAGAAGAGGAACATGTCTTAGAAAGTATTACCTTCTAATAAGTGTACTAAGCGAATTTATATTGTACATCAACTCGTACAATCATAGCAATATACACTATACATTACACTGAGTAACATCGCTATCCATATCAATACTTATATACATCCACAAGAATTACATACTTATACTTATATATCAAATAATCGTTTGTTAAACATATTTCACATCACATATTTTTTTTATTTCTCGAACTATCACTGTGTTGACAGGTGATTTCAACATGAAGTTATGGGTCGTTTTTATAGCGACAATTCTGTATCAAAGGGAGACAACTGTTGAAGGTCAGGTTGACTTCGCAGAAAGAGCAACCGCTGCCCGTCTGCTGGAAACAGGTTCGTGAGTGACATTTTCATACATCATAAGTTTGGAATGTAAATGATATCAAAGTATCTTTTAAACTAAAAGAAAACTGATATTTGAATAATGAAAGTTTAATGAAGATTTGATGAAACCTACGAAGTAAACGTCTAAAATATTAACTCAAAGTGACATATCTCGCTTGGGGGATTTAGATACGTTTACAGATTTTAACATAATAGGTTTCCAAAAGCAGAATTTTATGCCAGAAAGGACTTTATATACACTGAAATCCTTATGTAGTTTAATATATTGAATTTTACTGCGACACGTAAACATACTTCATTATAACAAATGGTTTGTCCAACATCATTATTTATTTATTTATTTATTTATTTATTTATTTTGAGATACAGGCAAACATATTTGATACAATAAAAGAGTATTTTAAATTGGGCCAAACAATTCCCATTTAAACTGTTTTATATTCAGCGTTTGAATATATGTAGTGATGACACCTTTTACGGATTCATATGTCAGAAAGTTATGATTGGAAAATTCTTCATCAGTGAACAGTCTGTCGCTTTTACGAAGAATGAAACTCACAAAGACAGCAACTTTGTATACCATATATATGTCCTTTAAATAAAGTTTGTTGTTGAGGGAAGTATTTTCCGTTGTATTGCGAAACTAGTTTTGTTTCTTAGTTTACTGTTGAAATTATATCTCCATTTAAAGTTGTTATCGTTTATTCTTTTCATCCATTTCAATTTGGTTTTAAATGTCTGCTCGAGGGTAGTTCAATTGATCTGACCTAAACACTCAGTTTTATGTATGGCACCATGATGGAATGGTTAACCATCTTGTTGTCTGAACCCTCAAAATAACACGAGAACTACAAACCAACCTCTCACACTGAACAGTTTCACAAACGTGTCCTTTTATACATCGCACCATTTTAAACAGCTATGGATACATATTGTCTGTTAATACTTCTTGTTTTACTCTCTAACGTAAGAAAATATTGTATAAACTTTAATAATAAATGGCAAATTTTGGGAAAATGATATGCGAAAAAGTGCTACAGTGCCTTTAACTACTATTTTGAAACTGACATCTAGTTCAAGGAACTATGCCTTCAAGTTGGAGGATTAGTGTGGTGACATTATATACCAAGAACTCATTGCTGAGAATAGATATAAGTAACACTTTAAAACCAGACAAAGATGTACACTCGCTTGCAAAAGAAACTCCACAACAAACATGCATGATTTTTAATACACGGGTAATACTAACGACTACAACAGGGCTACATCATTCTCCATAAGTAAACTGTATAACTTTTTATTTCTTTTTACAACAATATCCGTTCATGTTTCACGCCTTCTAAAAATGTCCGATTAAATTATTTGTCTTATTTGTCTAGGAAAGGCAATAAAATACAATGATTGCAAGAATAGAGTTCACAAGTACAATACAATGATTGTGAGAATACGCTTCCCAAGTACAATACAACGCTTGCAAGAATAGAGTTCACAAGTACAATACAATGATTGCAAGAATAGAGTTCACAAGTACAATACAATGATTGCAAGAATAGAGTTCACAAGTACAATACAATGATTTCAAGAATAGAGTTCACAAGTACAATACAATGGTTTCAAGAATAGAGTTCACAAGTACAATACAATGATTGCAAGAATAGAGTTCACAAGTACAATACAATGATTGTAAGAATTCGCTTCTCAAGTACAATACAATGATTGCAAGAATAGAGTTCACAACTACAATACAATGATTGCAAGAATAGAGTTCACAAGTACAATACAATGATTGCAAGAATAGAGTTCACAAATACAATACAATGATTGTAAGAATAAAGTCCACAAGTACAATACAATGGTTGTAAGAATAAAGTCCACAAATACAATACAATGATTGCAATAATAGACTTCGTCAGTACAACACAATAATTGCAAGAATACAGTTCGCCAGTACAATACAATTATTGCATGAATACAATCCGCCAGAGTTCACACGTACAATACAATGATTGTAAGAATAGAGTTTCCAAGTACAAAACACAGTACAAAGTAGGTTCGTAATGGTTGGTCTTATCTTCTAGGCAACAACATGTGGTTTCACTTTAAACTTATGTACTTATAAACACTCGTTCATGTAATTCTAGGTACGGACAAACGTGGCGGTAGGTCCACAACGGCGCAGCATGCTGCCTTCACAGTCACTAAACCGAGGGCCGTTAACCTGGGGCAGCTCTTCAACGACCTGAGAAGACAACAGGCCGGTTCATTGGGGGACGGGTATGTATGACATCAGTGAGAAGAGAGATGGCCCGTTCATTTTGAACCGGGTATGTAAGGCTTTCCTTGATATAGGACCTAGTGCACTACTGACGATGCATACACTTGAATCAACTTGAGGATGGTCACAAGGTCGGTGTATATGTTTCGTGCAATCTAGGAATCATAACAATCTGCAGATTGTTCGAACAATCTAGGGATGTTTCACCATTCCTAGATTCTTTAATTAATCTGCAGATTTTGAGACCATAACAATCTAAGAATGATCACAATCTAGATATTTGTTTCTTTGCACTTATATGTTGTAGATTTTGAGCGTTTTCAACTCATTTCCTGTCCAACCTTATACAAATGGAAATAATATGTACATTGTGAACTGTTATGACCTTTCATCTACCGACAGTAGGGTTCGATTCCTAGATTGCGAAAGGTTTTAATCCCTTTCTCTAACTTATCTACATAATATAGGGGTCCATTCCGAGATTGCGAAGGATTATAATTTTTCATCTACCGAATATAGGGGTCCATTCCTACATTGTGAAGGATTATGATATTTCATCTACCGAATATAGGGTTCCATTCCTAGATTGCGAAGGGTTATGATATGTCCATTCCTAGATTGTGATGAACTTCAAAATGTTTTCATTGTCTTATCTACTGAATATAGGGGTCCATTTCGAGATGTGAATGGTTATGATATTTCATGTACCGAATAGGGGTCCATTCCTAGATTGTGAAGAGTAATGATATTCATCTGCAGACTCTAAGGGTCGATTCCTAGTTTTATTTCGTTTCTCTTATATAACGAATATAGGGGTTGATTCCTAGGTTGTGAAGGGATGTTCTATCTTATCTATAGCCTATGTCATAACCCTTCACAATGAAGCAATCGACCACTGTAGTCAGTAGATGCTATATCATAACCCTTCAGAAGCAAGGAGTGAGTGAGTGAGTTATTGTTTAACGCCGCTTCGGCAGTATTGCAGCCATTAGCGGCGAGATATTTAATTTATTTGCCTAATTTAAAAATGAAAATTGCAATTGAAAAACAGAACACGACACGAAGGCCGTAAAAACATCAGCGTATTATCACAAGTTGAATAAAAGCTGATAATGAAAAGTTAAAATTTACAATTTGTCAATAAGGTGTATAGCCTTCAAAAAATCTAAAACACGATGCTCACCGAAATGAGTAAAAACTTGATTGATTGAAATAGAAGGATTAAAAGTTTCCCTGATATGTGCAGTGTCCCAACACTCACATAGAATGTGTTTGATTGTGAGAGGACACTGACAGGGTATACATACCGGGGGATCTTCCCCCTTTAAAAGATATGAGTGTGTAAGATGAGAGTGTCCAATACGACATCGTCGTAGGACACAAGCTTCCTGCCGGGTAAAAGAGGATAGAGATTTGTAACCTAAATGAGGTTGAATAGTGTGAAGTTTGTTATGATGTTGTTGGTCCCATTGGGACGTTGTTGAATGTAAGATTTAATAGCAGGTTTAGAATCCGTATATGGAACTTTAGTGGGAGAAATATGTTTGAGGTTTAATGCTGATTTAGCAGCTGAGTCAGCTTTGTTATTACCTCTTATACCCATATGGCTAGGAAGCCAGCAGAAGACGATGTCGCATTGGAGACAAGAATTATGAAGTAATAAAATATCCCTGATAATTGGATGATCACTCTTACAGTTTTTAATTGCTTGTAGGCAAGAAAGTGAATCGGAAAAAATAATGTAATTATTAGGGGTTGAGTTTTAATGTGATGGACGGCTTTAAGGATGGCCTTAGCTTCTGCAGTAAAGATGCTGCTGCCGTCATGCAACCTTGAAGCATATGTTGTTGAAGGAGTCACAGTTGCTGCTGCAACTGTGGGTCCATCTTTAGAACCGTCAGTGTAAATTGGTTTATAGTCTGCGAAAAAATCACGTAGTTCAAAAAATGCCTGTTGAAATATTAATTGGTCTGTATTTGATTTTTTATGAGTAGATAGAGAGAGGTTTACACGGGGCCTGACCAGCTGCCATGGCGGAGCAGCAAGCAGACCGTGCTCTGCTATTGTTGTAAGGTCGATATCAGAATCTTCAACATGTTGTTGAAGTCTGATACCGAGTGGTGGAATTGCTTTAGGTTTTAAGTTATACAACTGCTGGTATTCAGGATTGAATACGCAGTTGTATGCAGGATTACAAGGGTTGGCTTTAAGTTTGGTGATATATTGTAGTGCTAGCTTGATGCGCCGATCTTCAAGAGATGGCTCATCAGTTTCAACGTAAAGGCTTTCAACAGGTGAAGTTCTGAAGGCCCCAAGACAAAGCCTGAGACCCTGATGGTGGATAGTATCTAACATTTTGATGTAAGAGGGGCGGGCGGAACCATAAATTATGGATCCATAATCCAATTTGGAACAGATGAGTGATCGATAGAGATGAAGAAGAGTTTCTTCATCTCCACCCCATTTATTATTTGAAACGACCTTTAAAAGGTCTAATGCCTTTAAGCACTTAGATTTAAGGCTTTTAATATGTGGGATAAATGATAATTTACTATCAAATGTGAGACCAAGAAACTTGGCCTCAGGAACGACTTTGATTGGAGTTTTATCCAGAAAAAGTTCTGGATCTTGGTGCATTTTGCGCATATTACAAAAATGCACACAAGATGTTTTAGCTTTGGAAAATTTGAAGCCGTTTTCCAACGACCATTGATGGATTTTATTGAGGCAGAGTTGCAATTGGCGCTCGATTGATGGCATATTTTTGCCTCTGCAGGAAACTCCAAAATCGTCCACAAAAAGTTAACCATCTGTATGGTCATTCAAGACTTTAGCCAAGCTGTTGATTTTAATGCTAAATAATGTGACAGATAAAATGCTACCTTGTGGGACACCCATTTCTTGATCAAAGAAATCAGAAAGGGTGGAGCCCACGCGCACTTTAAATTGGCGATCATGTAAAAATTTTTAAATAAAATGAGGCATACGACCTCGCAAGCCAAATTCAAATAAATCTTTTAGGATGCCATGCTTCCATGTAGTGTCGGTAGCTTTTTCTAAGTCGAAAAAGATAGACACAGCATATTGTTTGTTAATAAATGCATCACGAATAAATGATTCTAAACGAACAAGATGATCAGTGGTACTACGTTGTTTGCGGAAACCACATTGAATATCAGTTAGTAATTTATTAGTTTCCAAGTACCAAACTAGACGATCATTGATCATCCGTTCCATAGTTTTACATACACAACTTGTTAAGGCTATAGGACGGTAGTTGGAAGGGTCTGTATGATCCTTCCCAGGTTTTGGGATTGGCACAATAGTAGCATTGTGCCAACAAGATGGAAATTCACCTGTTTCCCATATATGATTAAATACCTGAAGTAGAACCTCAAGGCAAGGTTCCGGTAAATGTTTTAGAAGCTGATAATGGATTTCATCAGGGCCGGTTGCTGTATCATGAGCTTTAGAAAGTGCAGTTTTGAGCTCTGACAAGGAGAAGTGTTCATTATAATCTTCTCCATTGTCAGATTTGAAATAAAGTGGTCGTTTTTCCTGTACCTTTTGGTACTTTTGGAAAGCAGGGACATAATTTGCAGATGAAGAATTTTTAGAGATCGTTTCAGCCAACTTATTGGCAATGTCAGATTTTGATGTGAGAAGGTCATCATTGACCTTAAGATGTTTTATTGTAGATTTAGAACCTTTGCCTTTAATTCTACTAATTATATTCCAGACTTTGCTGATAGGTGTTCTGGAATTGATCTTAGAGACATAGCCTCTCCAAGATTCACGTTTTTGTTGGTTGACTGTGCGTCGAGCTTTAGCTCGTGCTTTGCGACAGTTATCTTAATTAATTCTTGTAGGTCGTTTACTGAGCTTGCGTTCAGCTTTTTTACGTGCCTTAATGGCAGTATCGCAGGTTTCATTAAACCATGGCTTGTGAATGCGTGGATTTGCCGAGGTTTTAGGGATAGTTTCAGTTGCTATTTCAATGAGAAAAGGCCTCAACAGGATCAATTGCATTGATTATTTCATCATATATAATATGTTCACGGCAGAGGGTAGAAAATGTACCCCAATCAGCCTTGGAAAATTTCCAACGAGGATTGTGCTCCTCGGGAATAGGTGATGAGGGTTCTAATACAATGGGGAAGTGGTCACTTCCACATGTATCCTCATGGACTGACCATGAAAAGTCATGTAATAGGGATGCATCAGTTACTGATAAATCTATAGCTGTATAAGATCCTGTAGCAGGATGTAGATATGTGTTTGTGCCATCATTAAATAGACACAAGTCATTTTCATTGAGCAAACTTTCGAGTCTTTTACCCCTAGTATCTAGAGTATTACTACCCCAGAGGGGATTGTGACCGTTGAAGTCACCCATGATAATAAAAGGTTTAGGTAATTGGGTAACAAGTTGATCAAGATCTTTTATATTTAGATCTTGAGATGGTGGAATATATAAAGAACAGAGAGTTAAAGTTTTAAAAAATGATAAGCTGACAGCAACAGCTTGTAATTGTGTTTTTAATGGAATTACTCTGTGGATAATTCCATCACGCACTAAAATTGATGCACCCCCTTTTGCCCTATCAGCAGAAGGGGAGAAAGAATTATAAAAAGTGAATGGTCTCATTGCAACTTTATCAGATTCTTTAAGATGAGTTTCTTGAAGGCAAATAGCTTGGGGATTGTATTGTTGGGCCAACAAGCCCAATTCATTAAAATTGACCTTAAAGCCTCGACAATTCCACTGGAGAATCGCCATAGATGCGAGGGTAAAATGTAATATTAAAAGCCTCATGGCGGATGTTTTACCGGGGAGAAGCGACGGTCATTGGACCGACCCCTTTGCCCCTTTTTGGGCGAGTTGTTAAGAGACGCTGTGTCTGATGCGTCCATAAGGACGTCATCAGACTCAAGGTCAAGAGATCCATACTTGTTGAAGACCTCTACCGCATTCCTTAGGCCTTTGGGAGTGCGGGATGCTGTTTTGGATTTAGAATTTTTGGCAGTATGTTTTGAGGTTGAATGTTTTGGGTTTTTGGTTACAGTTGGAGGTATTTTAGATCCTGTCGGCTTGACAGGCTCTGCAAGGGACAGAAGAGGGAATGTCATGGTACCTATTGTGGAAGAAGTTGAATTGCGGAGTTTGTATTGAGTTGGGGGATCACTCACCCACTGAATGTCTGTCTGGGTTGATACAGAGCATTTAGTGGCAGTTGCTGATGATACTATGGTTGAGTATGAGGGTTTAGGACCCTCAAGAACGAGGCGTTTTGCTTCAGGGAATGATATATTTTGGGTGAATTTAAGTTTGAGTATTTTCGACTCCTGTTGCCACCGTTGGCACTCCTTGGAGGAAGCCAGGTGTTCGCCAGCACAGTTGGCGCATTTCGGCAACTCCTTGCATTTGTCTGGATGGCTTTCATCATCGGGTTTGCCACACTGTGGACAAACACACTCATCCGCTTTGCAGGAATTGCTTCAATGGCCAAACTTCTGGCACCGGTAGCAACGGAGGGGGTTAGGGATATACAGTTCCGTGGGGAGTTTGTAATACCCTGCATACACTGTTTTTGGAGCTTGTGGAGTTGAAAATGTTAAGAGATAGGTACGCGTCTTGATGATGTTGTCCTCCTTCTTGATAGTGAAGCCCTTGACAGCAGTCACTGCCTGGCTCTTCAGGTTATCAAGGAGCTCTTGTTCAGAGGAATCATCAAGACAGCGATCCTTATCCCGGATAATGGCTTTGCTGCTGTTTAGTGATGTATGAGGGGAAACCTTAACAGGTTTGTCAATAATTTTCTGCAAGGTGAGAAGTGATGTAGCCTGTTGTTTTGTTATTACTTCCACAAGAAGGTACCCATTCCGTATCTTCTTGACGTCCTTCACATCACCAGCAAGACCCTGAATGGTCTTGGCGGTGGCGAAGGGATTGAGCCGAAGAGGCTTATCATCAGTTGATGATATAACCAAAAACCGAGGAGAGGTGTTTGAAATAGAAGATGAAGTTGGAGTTGGAGTTGAAGTTGAAGGTTTTGATTTAGATGATTTTGAAATTTTAGTTGATTTTGATGATGTTGCCTCTTCCTCAGAAGAGGGACAATCATCCGTTGAAAGATTGCGCTTGTTTTTAGCTGATCTGGTCATGTTCGGTTAGTAAATATTCATCAACCTGGATCCCCACCCACCACGGAGCACCAACAAGGGCAATGCTGGGTCAGCGGGTCTCCTGCTGACAGCACCGGGGATACCAGGATGATATACTCCACTAAACATTGCCAATGTTTCACTGGATTGGCCCATTGGCCACCGCTATCTTGGAAGCTGAGTAAAGTTGATGAATGTGTGCAAGATTGCACTAAGAAAGAGTGCAGAGAGTAGGGATAGTAAATCAGGAAGGAAAGCATTGTTGAAAGGTGATGAAGGTATGCAAGAGAGCACCAAGAAAGTAAAGAAAATAAGTGTAAAGAGGTAGCAAGATAAGAAGAAGGATAGCAAAGATGTGCGCAACCAAGTGCTTGGCATGACCAGCCGATTGACCAGACCGGGCCCATCTGGCCACCTGTCTAGATGAAGTCGGGGCCGAAGCAGTGTATTGGTCAGTGGTAGCATTCTGCTACACACAAGCCTCAACCACCAGGCATCCTTCCTCCACCCGTACAGGTCGCAGTCCACGGCAAACAGACTGCCCCCTTTTAGTCGCCTCTTACGACAAGCAGGAGGAGCTGAGGGCAGATTCTAACCCGGGCACCCCACGGGGGCAGAAGCAAGGAATCGACCCCAATAGTCGGTAAATGAAATATCAAAACCTTTCACTATTTAGCTCACAATCTGTAGATTGTGAGATAATATTAATAAAACGTTATTACTCCGAAAAGAATTCTGTTTGTATTATGACAGAGATCGTGTAAATTAAAGACAAACAGTACAAGTTATAAAAGTATTAACATGTAACAATGAAACTGGAATAAATTAAATTTCATTTAAAAGACGAATACTGAAAGGAATAAATGTTTTTGGACATTTGTTGAACCTAGATGTAACATAACATAACGTAATATATACACCTAGCATTGTCTATGACAGCATAGGGGTCTAGATATCCGAAGCTCTCACAGGGCTAAGATAATTTCTGATACAATTCACGAATTTAACTTAGGGATATCCATGTGATATTGAGAGCTTTGGGAATCTTGGCCCAGGTGACGAATAGGAATGACTACGTGTGCTAGTGGGAACCATGAAGGTGCAAATAGAATATACTTATTAGTTATTGTAGTAGCAGCACATCAAGTAGCAGTTGTAGCATCGGTTGCAATGAGATTATTACAACTCAGTATTCTAACAATTAAACAAATACCCCTGAGCAATGTCTACGTTTCAAGTCTTCCACTTTATGCCCAGGCCCAGTGGTGTTACTCCTGTTGAAGTGTGCCCCGGCACCATCAGATGTAACCCTTCCGCCCGCTACCGAACTGCTGATGGAAGCTGCAACAACCTACGCAACCCTCAGTGGGGCAAGAGCTTTATTCCAATGAGAAGATATCTTCCACCCCAGTATGACGATGGTAAACCTTTTATTCACTATAGAATTTTAAAAACTAAAGGATGACATACCTGAATTTAGCCTTACATTAATCTAATCTAATTTAAATAGGGTTACGGGTGTATTATCGTTTTAGTATGGTGCTACTTTTCATGTATCCAAGGGGGATAACTCCCATTATCTTTTGTAACGGAGCGCATGTGTTGGACATGTAATGGAGAAAGCCATGTTGCTTCAAAAAATAAAAAAAACATCTCGCAATTAATCAAAGCCTTGATGTTTTCAATGGTTCGGACAATTGTGCTGGAACCTGGCAATGTGCTGAGTATGCAATTTGAATCGAATTTTCAGAGCCCAATTGGAGTCTTCAGTGTTTCGTGAACATTCAAATTTCTCCAAAACGTTTTAGCTCATCAGACCTAGAGGCCAGATCGGCTTATGGCATGGACCGTTGTCCGGCGTCCTTCCGTCGTCTGTCGTGCGTCGTCCGTTTACTTCTAATTTTCGACTTCTCTGATACACACTTTTCCATATCTAGAGTTAAGTTAAACATTATACCAAGATATTTATAACCGTTTACTACATTAACGTCATGTCTATTTAAATACCATCATCTTTATAACTTAAAGGACCACCTTTTCTAAATACTACAATTTCTGACTTATCTAAATTTACTGATAATTTCCATTCTTCAGTGTATTCATGTAATATATTTAACTGATTTTGTAAACCGATAACAGTGTCAGACATTAAAACAACATCATCCGCAAAAAGAAACATAAGGATTTCAATGATATCAGGACACATTTATATACCATGTTAACCGTTACTTACAATATCATAGTATAGTTCACTGATGAAAAAGGATAATAACAAAGGACTCAATATACATCCCTGACATAACCCAGATGGCAATGAAAAAAATCAGTAACACCATAGTCACTCCGTACACACGATTTGACATTTGAATACATTGATTGTAACATGTTCTACATCTTAACTTGCAGTCCAGCTATTCTTAAACAGTGCCATAGTTTAAAACGATCAAAAGTATTATTTTAATATCAATGAAAGGTACATAAACCTTATGTTTACGACGTGATAAACATTTCTGAATAACAGCATATAGAGTAAAAATGTGCTCAATTGTAGAATAGTTCTTTTTCTTTCTAAACCCAGCTTGAACCTCGGGAATATGGTCCTTCATATTTGCAAAATTAATGAGTCGGTTATTTAAAACAGAAGTAAATACTTTACCCAGTACACTCATTAATGACTGTAGTTGTCGGGGTTTCTGTGATAAGCTTTGTTATGGAAAGGGACTATTTCTGACTGAGATCAGCTGCTGGGAAATATTCTACTGTCAAAAAGTTTGTTGAAGCATTTAGGAAGAAATGGCATAATTTCAAATTGATATCACTTAATCTTTTCTATTATAACTTGATCATGTCCGGCAGATATTCCATTTTTAACGCATCTATAGATGATTTAATTTCCTGTTCAGTTATTGGTGAATCAAGTATGTATGCTTCAATATCGTTATATTCTTCAACAAAAGTATCATTTGCACTGTCCAAATGTTGTGAGTAAACAGTGTTATTTGAAAAAAAGATAACCATAAAAAGTGTTCTGTTTTGGTTTATTTTGCAATGATCGTATCTGTCTCCAAAGGTTAGATTGGTTTGTGTTGTAATTTTACCACTGATTGCTTACATGAGATAGATTTGAACTTCCTGCAACAATATTTATAGTGATTTCTTTCTCTACAATACGTTATTCTATTTGGAGTAAAACGTTGTGTTCTAAATCTTCTAAGTGCCCTACGTGTTTTCACTTTTGCTTGTCTACATTCTTGATTTTATACTCTTTGGTTAGGGGACTGGGGTTTATGTCTATTTCTCTTCCTCGTGCAGGCAGCGGCTTCTAATACAATAAAAACAAATTGCATTTTCAACAGCATTGTCGATGTCATCAAAAAAATGATTTTGCTTGTTCTCTGTAAAAGTACTTTTTAGGCTATCAAGAAAAATATTACAAAATGCATTATTCCATATAATCTTATACGATGAGCAAGAGTTTGTACCCATATTATTTTTATAAGCTCTGCCTTACCATGAGTGATTACTGGTGGCCAATTAGCGTAGAACAACAGCCAGGCTTTGCAAGTGACAATACCATTGAAAAACAAGCAGGAAGTGCTTCCAAACAGTTCAGTGTTAAACAGTTATTGTCAAGGAGTCGTTTTTCCCCAAACCAGTCTTAGATTTGAAATATCTAGTGATAATTCAGGAATCGCTGACAGTGTTTAGGACTGTCTTAAAAGTTGACTAGCTAAACGCCAATTTTCATAATCTAAAGAACAGTGACGATTACTCTTGACATTGGTATCTGTTGTCCAGTTCTTAAGATGTTACTAACAATTTTCTGGTATGGTCTTGCAGGTGTATTCACGCCTAGGACCCGAGGTAGAGACGGCTCAGCCCTGAGGAGCGCCCGAGGGATCAGTCGAGTTCTCCATACAGCAGACACAGGAAGCGGTACAGAAGTTAGGTCTGTCTCACACATGGCCATGCAGTGGGCGCAGTTCCTCGATCATGATATCACCAACTCTCCCATTCAAAAAGGTACTATGTCATGGTTTAGAATAAGAACATGCTGGCTATGGCGAGTGTTTTGTTAAGTATTAATATCCTCATTCCACTGATCAACAATGTTGTCAGTCCACACCCAGGGCTTAATCGTACCGCTCTCATCGTGCTCAATTGGACGTTTTTAAAATTATATTTTCCTTTACGACGTAGTATCTTCTGTATAACTATGTAATGGGGGATTGAACACCTGCTGTCGATACGTTTTCCCCGATCTTTGACGATTATTATAATCCTTTATCGATTTATCGCATTTCGACTTGTTGACAAGTCTTTTCAACAGTGTGGAGCATTTTCAAGATGGCGAATATATAGGTAGTTTAAACAATGAAGAGCAAACGCGCACAAAATTGCAAAGATGCAATCATTATTATGCCAACAATTTGCCGAATTGCTCAAGATGCTTGCTGTTTAATTTCCGATAAACTTCAGACACACTGCCGATTTTCCTGATAACCTACGTGTAACTTACTTTCTTAAATCCCCTCTCGATTATGCAGACACACTCACATACCTTGATTACCTCTGGCCACTCCCTGTACATTCACATCATAATACAATCATTTGCGGTTTGTTTTCAGGACTGTATCGATCCTATATACCATTGAAATAGGGTATCAATCGGCGAACCACCTTTCATATTGTGATCCTCTACACGCACATCAGAAATGGAAAATTTTAGCGGACAAGAAGTGCTTCATTACATTTATTATATAGTATAACTTTGATTTGTAACGACCAGTATTGGGGCAGCTAAATGACAACATTATATTATGATATTTAGGTTTTAACGACTCTTCTATCGAGTGTTGCCCAGAGGAGTTGACATTTAATGCCAGATCAGCTGGTCTCAACAACACTGACAGGTACGTCTTTTTTACATTGATGCTTATAACATAGAAAGTCTCCCAAATCTTAGGGCATAACTTAGTTGTGGCTGTTTGAAGTCATTGTCCTTGTTCATGCGACGATTTTGATCTAATCCTGTCTGTATGGAATATATGGTAAACCTACTTTTAATTAACTGTGCACCAATTTGTAAGAGGAAAATCTATCTGAAGAGTGTATCTTCAGAGGCAAGCAGAACCAATTTAACTAGGCTTTGGCGTCCTTTCATTCTTTCACCCTGAGCTAAAGTTTCTGATCCTACCCCAGGGATGTTTCTTCAGGAACACTGTCAAATAATCTGTCATTGAGGTTTGGTGAGAACACATTGACTTGGTACCAGGGAGGACACTATGCTGCACGGTACCTCAGAGGTTTAACAGTGATTCAATCCAACGCAGGTACAACGTCTGGAATATGACAGAGAAGTGAAATATTAACTTCTGATTGTCTGAAACCCTACGGTGGAACCAAGTCGGATACCGTACACCATTCTATTTCACAAGACAAAACTTCAATGGCAACTCGCACGACCAATCAACATATCAGTTTCTAGAACAACTTTCAAGAACATGTAAAATGAGAACGACTGTGACATGCGCCTCAGCAGATTAAGCCTTGACGCATGACTCTTTTGATGATCTACAACTTCATCCCAAAAACATGTATTTTTTATTTGCTTTGAACGTCAGTTGCATCGGGTGCAGTTGATCTTAAAAGGATAATCACCTGTCTTTGTATGTACAGTTTCTTTATCTTTTCAAAAGACCACCTTGTTTTCCTATCGACATCCCTCCTGGTGACAGGAGATTCAGAAGGACTTGTATGAACTTTGTCCGTTCAATCCAGATCTACGATGCCAACTGTAGAATATGTAAGTGAAAGAAATGTTATACAGTACTTGCAAATTGTGAATAATTTGGAAACATCTGTTACTGTTCATGATATAATTATAACGACACACTGATGATTGTCCCACTTCATGTTATGATGAAGTCATGTTTTGTTATGAAATCCAATGGGATCTTCATTTGCCTATTTATGTTATAACTTTTATGACTCAGCGAGAACAACACCTGTCGAACAGTTGAATCAACTGACGGCCTATGTGGACGCCTCCCAGGTATACGAATCGGATGAAGAAAATCAGGCAGAACTTCGTTTGTTAAGAGGAGGTGAGTGACGTCATCATTGTTATACTATTGAAATAATTAAAAGTTTAAGAGATAAAGAGAGTGGTAATGTGACATGTATAGGAACTGAATTCGTTCACAAAATCAATGACACCTTTTACACATATACGCTACACCTACACACACGAACACTGTCCGAAACGAGATCAGTTAGTGACTTTTACAATATGGTTGTTTTATTTCTTAATACAGCCTCAATTACCTAGGTAACGTTACATCACTTTCTTGTTTGGCCTGTAATGGCATATTTCTGTAACCTGTAACTGAATACTTACTATAGTAACAGCCAATCCAATCAAGAAAATATACAGAAGCCATCCACTGATCTCTATAATTAAACACACCTGTCAAGTTTTGAATTTTCCACAAGAGTCACGTGCAGCATGAGGTTCATCCGTTCATCCATCATAGTAATAACCATTCGAGAACACACTAGAAGCTAGACTATAAACACCCACGCCCAGTAACATAGCTAGCCCATCTGTTCATAATGTTATAGTTACTGATAATGGTTATAAAGCTTTTGCCTTTTCCCAGCGTTTAAAATCATCTTCATCTATTCTTAATGCCTGAGTTACACCAAGGTAGTACTCCGTCCAAAAATTATTGTAAGACGACCTCGAACGGGACAGAAACGGGTACCTTTTGTTTATAACTTGCCATACTAGGATCCAAGTACGTTTACAGACAGTTCTCAGGAAGTCCATTCAGTCTTTACCCAGTTCTCTGACAGTTGGTACCACGTTTAGATAGGATAATATTGCCCGTTTATTACGTTTTCAATCAGTTCAATCCCGTTATCAGTCAGTTTATATAAGTTCTCAACTAGACCTATCTCGTCGATCTTAATACACACAATACCGTTCTAACCCGTTTGTTTCCCGATCAACTTGTTTTCAGACAGTTCTTCCCGTTTACGCTACGTTTTCATTTCGTTCTCAGTACGCTGTTCTTGTACCGCAATCACGTCCTGGCCCCATTTATGTAAATATACAGCACGTTCTTGCCCATTCTTATGCCCGTTCTCAGTTTCAATGTAAAAAAGATTAAATATCCAATGGATTAGTGTGGACAAAATAGATTGGCCATAGGTAGTCCATTTCTTGTCCCAAAACGTTCCTGTTATGGTCGAAAACGTGTTCCTAAAAATGTTTCATCATGAATGAAATGTGTTAAAACCAAACAACACTTTTCTTGTTGCTTGGCTACTATCCAAAATTTAAAACCCCCAACATTCTACGTGTTTACAGCTGCAAGATGTTTATGTTTTACATGTTAACTATGCATCCCAAATGATGAACGTATCAAAACGCATGTATTCATACCCGTCCTTCCTTATCGTATTCCCAAAGGAGTAAAAACTGGGTGGGAATTTCTCAAACGTACTAAGAACGAATAGAACGTAACGAGGACCTAGTGTGATCTTTTAGACCTGTGTAGGAACGTAGTAGCAACTTTTTAAGAACAGTTAATTTTATTTGGAACAAATTTACATGAGACAGCAACTGAACTGTGGTCGAGTTACGTCTTAGTGTGAACGGGATGGGCGGGTGGAAACTGTGTACTGTGTACGAACATATTACAATTGATTTGACGACTGCAGATCGTCCTCACCCGTCCTTAGTAAGTTCGAAGTACGGTCCAATTTCTGAACGGGTACATCGTTGGACATGTCCAACGTTCTGGAGCACCCTTCCGTCTTTAGTACGTCCGAGCCAGTTCATAAAGTTCGCAAACAGTTGCCGCTACGTCCATTCCGTTCTCAGACACTTCGAGTCCGTTCTAAAAAAAAAAAAACGTAGTGAGAACGTGTTTGGTCTGTAGGGAGTATAACATCGGTAAGTGTTGTATGTTCCAGGGTTGCTGAAGACATCACGTGAGAATCCGGAATTGCTTCCAGAATCGGATTCGCCAATACCTACTTGTGTCACGTACAGGGCCCCTAACTACTGTTTTAGAGCTGGTAGGTTGTAGTTATAGTTCCATTGCCACCCTATACGGAAGATAGTACATGCTTACCATTCGCACACGTCCTATTAAGCACATGTGTCTTTAATGCTTATCCATCTGTTCTTGGTGAATTTGCTGGATATTTTCTGTTAATATTTGAAATAAGTTTATAGTGCTGACAGTCACACTTGACTCATTGAAGGAGACGAGCGGGTGGATGAACACACAGGGTTGGCCAGCATGCAAACTATCTGGCTGAGAGAACACAACAGAATAGCAAGAACTCTAGCAAGAATCAATCGTCACTGGGACGATGAACGTCTCTTCCAGGAAACCAGGAAGATAGTTGGAGCAATGATGCAGCACATCACTTACAGTGAATTCCTCCCCATAGTTGTATCGACTCGGTACTTAAACAGATACAAACTTCGTCCATCAAGATATTGCTTCAGCAGTGTATATGATGAAACTGTCGACGCCAGCATAAGAAACTCATTTGCGGCAGCAGCTTACAGATTTGGTCACTCAATGATTCGTTCACTATTTTCAAAAGCTAATACACGATTTGGACAGGAAGGAAATATCCGATTACGGAACTCTTTTGGAAACACGTCCATAATCATCTCGAGTAATGGGGATTCTATAAACAAAATCACAAGAGGTCTTGTTCAAGACCGAGCCTTTACCGTTGACCGGTTTACCACACCGGAAGTAAGCGATTTTCTGTTCCTTGACGACACTGGAAACAGCCTCGATCTGATGTCTCTCAACATTCAGAGAGGGAGGGATCATGGGATACCTGGTTACAACGCCTGGAGGGAGTGGTGTGGTCTACCAAGGGCAGACAACTTTGGAATGAGACGCGGAGGTCTCGTGGATCATACTACAGATGCCGCTAGAGCATTACAGCAACTTTACAAGTACGTTACACTGACTCCTCTCATTTGTACTCTTGTTTGCCTCTCTTAATAATACACCTGAGTATAGTAGAAACGTATTTTAAAATAAAAAAATGGGATTCATGTAGTTCAGGAAATAATTATACAATGTTCGATCAATGTTCAAATGGGATCAGACGTACTCAGGATTCATTCCAAACCTTTTATCTTGTATAATCATCTTTATGTTAAGGATTGTTTTACATGTTTTGTGCCTCTATCGAAGAATAAGAGCAACAAATTGTATAACATCGCGTAGCGTAGCGGAGCGGAGCGATGTAATTCAAAATTTGTTGCTGTTATACTTCGATAGAGGAACAAAACATGTAAAACAATCCTTATAATAACAAAATCAACAGGTTTTTCTTTAAATATTTACACAAATCTAATATATTTGTAATTTATCACGAGAAACAGCAGCTTGTTACACGCAATGATACATGGCTGAATCAAAATTGAGGAATCCTTCATCTAAAACGGCAGAAGATTTAATTTCGTTTTCTCCAACATTCACATACATACAGAGTTCGTTTACTCTACATTCCGGATTTTTAGATTAACCCTCATTAGCATATCACGCGACGTTCAAACATGGCTACTGTTAGTTAAGCGCTGCAGTGAACAAGCTTGAGGACTTGTATCTATCAAAGTTAAGTTTTCCCGGTGAAGTTAATTGTCTCATTCGGAAAAGAAATATATATTCAAGTTATCGGTGTAGGTGTGAAGACGAAATGACATATGAATTTCATAGTTTTCATCAAAACGTTACGCTCAGTTGTAAGAACCGGCTGACCCGACCGTTTGTTCGAATGGATTGTGACGTCACAAGGTACGAATGCACGAGGTATGGTTGCACATTTTATCTGCATTCATCGAGAATTGGCAGCAGGTTTTTGAGAGCTCTCATCCAATCAGAAACGCGGAAATTAGTGTAACAAAATCATTTTGTAATTATTTATTCTTATATACATTTTCTGTGACATTTTGCTATGTTACATAGTCTGTTTACAAATAACACTTAGTATTTCACTTTTGCAGATGACCTTTTTAGATGATGGTTGCCATCATCCAAAGAACCCTTAAACAGTTTCAGTCAGGTCCCATTGCTTTTTAGGTCCTTGGTCAAACCGAAGGGGGTCCATGTCGTGGCGAACTCTATCCCAAACATTGTTCCTGAATTGGATTGATATTGTCAGAGATATGGCCCTTGACTTAGAGCCCTTTCCTAAAGCTGATTGACAGTACCTGTGTTCTGAAATCAACTCCTCCCACAGGTTTTCATCAATCTTACTGATCATCAAGTTTCGGATATATATGACGGGTTGCTTCTCGATGATACGATGAGATTTATTGGTCTTTTCAACATATACTTTTAAGATGGCCCTCGACTTAGAGCACTTGACTTTTCTATTTCAGACTGAGGGTTAAACTTTAACCTGACTCGACTCAAGCTTTTAATTTATCAATGATTTGTCTTCCAAACTTGATAAGTGTGGCCCTTGACCTTAGACCATTGAGATATTGAAATAAAGTCATATTCTTTGACGTCTAACCTTGATCTTGAAGAAAGACACACCTTTTGCAACCTTAACCATGACAGTAACTTATCATTCATTACATAAGTCTTTGAAAATTACATGTCTTCCGTGTCAAATACTGAGGTCATAGCCTTTGACCTTGTGACCTTGACCTTTGTGTAGGAGGTAATTTCTAAAAGATTTAAATAGGGTGATAGTTTCTGTTTAATCAGCAATCGGCCTTCGATATTTATATTTGATTCATTCGTTGTCAGTAGATCATTCAGACGATGTCATAATTTTCAAGCTGACGAAAGACCATGTCATGTCATGTCCTCGAGTGCCCGAAGTTCGTGACCCTCAGTATATCCTTGAATTTCTCTTCAATAAATGCATGTCAGTCAAGTTTGAAAGTTTACCGCAAAAATATAACATTTTATGAAATACCTGAAAGGATCAAGTTGATATTTTATAATAAAGTAGAAGATCTGACCAAAGAGAAACATTTGGTGTCCAAAGAAAAGTGTAGTAGCCGTGGGACACAAGTTCGTGACCTTTGATTTAATGCTGTTTTCTTCAAGACTGATTATATGTTCATCTATTGAACTGATATATTTTTCTTTCAGAATTGAAGACATTCTTTATATAATTTAATATGTTTTGCTACTGTAGAGGTCAGAAAACTCTTTATGTATTTATCTTTCCGAAAAAAATATGACAAACTTGCTTGATATTTATTATGAGAATAGTTTATTCACAAACAATTTTATTCATTGATTGACTGACGAAATCACGTGAAGAAATAACCAATGGCTAAATAAAAGCATATTCAATTAAAAAATGATAAATATTTCTATCAAGCATGTTATTTTGAAAAGTATAGGTTTTAAACATCTCTGTGAATATTTTGATAATCGAAAAGATGTTGATAAAGATGGGTCAACTAATGAACTTGAAAGTTTTATTAACTTGTGGTTTAAATTTCCTACTTAGCCACCCAGATGACATCGACCTGTTCTCCGGAGGAGTTTCTGAACGTCCAGTCAGCGGCGGGCTTCTAGGCAGGACCTTCTCCTGTATTGTAGCTCGTCAATTCATGAACATTAAGGTTGGAGACAGATTCTGGTATGAAAATTACAACAGGATCACCGGATTCACTGTGTGTGAGTTGCCCTATCGTTAGTTATTTCATATATAGCTTGCCAGCGTTGTAATCATTTCGTTTCCGGAGCAGAACACCGTTCATGATATCATTCTGAGACTTCCCATGTGTATTACCCAACTACTGAAGTGGTGCCTTGTGATATTTGGATATTTAAAAAATAATTTTTGTTCGTTTCCATAGAAACATGTTTAACATGGACTTTGTTCAGAGACAGGTTCGTTTCCGTAGCAAAGCTTCAAAACTCTTCATCATATCTTCCTGGAGCTTTGCATGTGTATTACCCACTAACTGTAGTGGTGTCTATTGATATTTGATTTTTTTCCATTTCCATAGAAACGTGTTTGATTTGAACTTTGTTCAGAGATAAGTATGCTTCCGGAGCAGAACCCCAAAAACCCTTCATCATATTTGAAATTCAGCATGTGTATTACACACTAACTGAGGTAGAAGATATACAATTATCTGTCAAAGATGTGTTTTACAAATTATTTGGGACCGATGGGATATGTCGTCTTCTGTATATTTGTAATCAACGCTGCTGATTTTTTGTATTGCTGTTTAAAGCATCTCCGAGATTCGTTTGGTCTATAAGTTTGGTAAAACATGGTCTATGTGTCTTTTATGAAAGTATGCAGAAACTTATCAAATCAATTGATGGGAAAGTGATATCGGAGTAACCGTCAAGTGTATTTTATGAAAGTAAGCAGAAACTTATCAAATCAATTGATGGGAAAGTGATATCGGAGTAACCGCCATTTTGTTTTCCTGCATTGCGTGGAATGAGAAAAACACTCTATTTGTTCCTATTTGTACTATATTAACAACATATATGTTTAACATGGAGTGTCCCCTCGAATACCCTGATATGTTTCTATCGGAGTACACGTATCCGAAATGGTCTGAGTTCATAACGTGATATGAGTAATGTATTTTGTTACTTATTTTACAACTTATATGTATTATACTCATGTCTTAATAACATGCATGCAAAACCAGGACTGTCCCCCTCGAATTTTGTTTGCCTACCTTTAACTAATGACATTTATCTGCAGCACAATTGTATCAACTTCGAAATGTGGGCCTCTCCCGTGTCATCTGTGACAACACTGATACTGTCAGAATTCAGCGGAATGCCTTCAGGAAGTCACCATATCAGTAAGTAATAACATAATTATTTCATATTATGATTTAAAATTGTGAAACAAATATCATTTATAACTGAGAACATTTTCTGATTTTAAATGTTAATCTTATGAGTTTCTAGTATAATTTGGTTTTGAGAGAGTTTTCTGTACAATGCAATTTTAAATACACTCTCTCAAAAATATCCGGAGATAGTATGTAAGTTCGAAAACCTTTCTTTCGAATTATGAAAGACAACAACAAAGCAAGGATTAGCAAATGTCACTTTTTAAAATGATAATCCAGCATATGATAAATTCAAGGTATCTTTGTAAATTTATAATATCTTAGTACTTACTTAATTCCAGCATAATGTTGGAAATACCTTCTGAAAAAGTTTGGGTGTGAACATAACACCCAAATATTACTAAGCATTTACTAACCTTATCTCAGCACCATTTTGATATCATATTTCATACCATGATAGTGGGCCTCAATTTCGAAAGGTTTTCTCTAAATCAACTTCAATCCTCATTTTAAGCAATAGCGATGGAGCAACAGAGCTAAATATTGTACATAGTTTCCGATATAAAGACACCATTGTCAATTTCATGCTATAAACTTTCCACTAATTCTGTTAAAAATAAAAGAGAACAAAATAGGACTCAAAGTACATCCTTGTGGCACACCAACAGTACAATCAAAATAAAATACAATACAAAATTTCTTTCCACCACCCATAACAACTGCTGACTTAACATTATGGCATAAACTTTCAAGAACTTTATACAAGTATTAAGTAGCATTACAATAGCATTGTTAATACTTTTTTTGTTTAAGATTATTGATTATTGATTATTAACATGTGGACAGTTATTTATTAGAGGCTAGCAGACGACACATTTAACCGGATGTTAAAATTTTGTTGTAAATGTGATGTTATAATATTTCCATGTGTTTCCAACTTTAAATGTGTTTTTAAAAGGCGTTTCAAGGGTTAATGTTGCACAATTAAGTTTGTCAATATACACATTGACCTGATAAGTGAATAATCATACATGTCATTTGTTACCAAATCAAACATTCACTTGTTTTTATTCAAATAAGGATATTTCAAATAATGAATTACATCCTTGCGCTTCTATTTTTGGAGGTATATAGGACTTTGAAATGTTACTGTTTCGAAAATCACAAGACTGTTAAAACGTTTAATTTCACGTTTTATTTAAAACCATATTACATTATTTATAAGTTTGATCTTAAAGAGAGGATTCTATCGGCAATTGGCCGCTATCTTGACTTTCTGCATTATGCGAGATGAAAACAGGCTGTATTTTGACTAATCTTTTTAATAATGTAAAATTGATAGGTTATCCACATAGTATCACAGGACTGATCGTTAGACTATTACAAAAATGACCTTTTAGGCCGTAGCGAAGTTTTCCCCACTCGTTGCACCAATGAATGGCTTTATTTCTCATTGTTTTTATCTTTCAATGAATGTGCGCTTGTCTTTATCAAATTGTCAAATATAAAGTCATCAAAATATTACCCTTCGAGTTATGCTTCAACTGGATTGGTTTATAATAATGTATTAATAACATAGTGCCTTAATATATGTGTAAACGGAAACATCTTCTCGAATTTCGTTTCCACAAAAAATACCCCGATAGAACCCTCTCTTTAAATCAACCTTGTTCTTGAGCTTTATCGCTTACAAATGCATAACGTCGCTAATTGCATTTTTCGAAATGTACGGCATGATTAAGAAGCAATCTAATTGAAATCAGATCGGACGTAACTCTCGTTTTCAGCTACGTTTTTCTTTTTATTGCGAAACATGACCCTCAAATGGGGCAGTACTTTGATCAAGACAAGGCGAGGTACGAGTGTTGCATTGGATATGATTTTAATGAAAGTGGATAACGCCGCTATTTCAATGATATATCTATACACAAGTTTGCCTTGGTTTTAAAGTATAAACTACAGAATTATCTTTTACCCAGAACACCTTGTTGGAGATTGGGAAGACTTGATCTGAGAGCGTGGAGGGACAGGAGGAGATCTTGAAAAACATGGGATATGGGAAGAGAGACGGTTCGCCATATATGTCTGTGTACAGAAAACTAGTCAAGACATGTCAATGTTAATGTTGACACTTATGTGAATCAGTTGTATATGTCAATCAGTTATCATTGACTTATATCAAATGTTACCAAACAAACTTGTTTTTGTATTGATAAATGGATTTTAGATGGTCTGAATTCATTTCAAAGCAGTTATTACATTTTATAAATATGCCAAAATTCAATGGAGAATTATTTCACTCTGAATTGTTGATTAAAAACTGAAATTGAATATAGTGACTTTTTGTTTTTAGTTACCTTGTCAACTGATGGCATTAGTTTCGTTGGTTTAATAACACCATTTAACTTCCGGCCTGGGTGACTGGCTGCTGTTTTTAAAAAAAAAAGTATGACTTTTATTATAAGGTAAAACGTTACTACTTTAAACAAAAATATTCACAAATGCGCACTATATGTATGCAACGCCATAACGCCATCAATTATTACAGTTATTTTACAGTTTGAACTATTCGAAGTGACAACAGAGAAGAAAACCCGTGTATTGTGTCAAATCCTTCATAGGAAAAGATCATACATATTATCAGTGCAATAATTCACCCACATATAACATTTTCTTCTGCCTGTAATGCTCGTAGAAGCTCTGAGACTTGCCCGCTTGTGACCTATTGTGCCTATATGTAGGGTGGAAATCAAGAAGAAAAACAAGAACAAAATAGCGACCCTTATTATTTTGCAAATATATCATAGAGTTGCAGTGTCACACTGGCAGGGGTGTTATAAAGTGATTTTGAAGAAATAATAAACATCACGAGGGAGCAAATTCGAACGAGTGCTTTTTGAGAGAAGCGTAATTTTATATAAAATCTTCAGTTGTAATTCAATAAGCAGGGACAACACAGTATTGAATATTGAGTAAAAACAGAAACCTTTTCTAAAAACCTTCAAAAAACCCTAAAAGTCTAAAAATTTAAAATAGCTTGCCATATTCTTAGTCTATTTCTTAAATAATAAATAATTTTCAAGTTGGTATGTTCGATGTATACATATATATGTAGATTTATTACTTATATTCATTTAGCTCACAGTTGCTATGATACACAATTGACTCAACTTAATGTAAATATATTTAAAAAAAACCTAAATATCTTCAAACATAAAGGGTCAACATATATACATCAATACATGCATATATGTTATTTCTAATTTGCTGGTACGATTTCAATAAAATACCATTTAGCAGGTATGTCAATAATTTGTTTATTCACAGGCCATTTAGAAACAATCGTCACATACAGTAAACTGATACAACGGTAACACGCAGAACATTTGGGAAATGTAACTTTCACGAATGTTGCTATGACGACTTGTGAAAGTGACATGTTTGCACGACGCGGAACCTTTTGTTGACTACCTTTAGTGCAATAAAGGGAAATCTGTTTAAGGACATCAGTTTCTATTGAGATTGTAGTTTTCTTTGTTACCAAATTTCTCGTGATCTGAACATCATTTTGCAGACATCATGTTGTAGATGAAACAATTCTCTAGCGATTGATATCATATGTATGTTTTGAATTTTTTTTATTTGAAACGCTGGAAACATAAGGTTGATGGCTCTTTTAAACAGGAAAGTGGATTCTCTTCATATCTTACATATAGCGTCTCCAAGGAAAGATAAAGGGCTGATTTTGGTGATATTTACATTATTCTCAAGATCACAGCAGAACTTTGAAAACATATATGGTCAATGGCTCTTTAAGGCAGGAACGTGGACATTTTAAATGCGTATTACAAACATATGAATAACTTCGTTACGCGAGCCCTGTCATTGACGTCATGTAAGAATGTTTTTCAGCTCAAACTAATGTCATATTTTCGCTTAAGTTCCCTGTAGCAGTTAAGATTATATTGCTGGTTACACCCATACATTTGCCTTTTGGCAATACGGGACTCCAGAAAATAAAAGAACCTTATACATTTGATCGTGACATATTCAACTAATTCAGTGGTGTTATGGTTCGACCACTCAGCCAGAATCCAACAGGGTTGATCCTTTTTCGAATGAAACATTTGTGCTTCTTTTGTAGTGATATACTGCCATTTTATAAAATATCTTCATTTAGATTTGAAAAATAACAATTTCAACAATCATCAATTTGGTAAAAAGTAATACCATATCAGGTGTTCAAGGCCATATCAGATGAACATTATGAACATCCGAAAAACATAATGAACACCTCAGCTCAGTATGTTAGAGGGATCCTTGAATAACAAAATAATAAAGCCAGTGAGTAAGAATTTATTTGTCTCATCTATTTGTCCTTTTAAAAAAAATAAACGATGGAACATGAGTATACGTCATACAGAGGAGATATTATTCAAAGTATCAACATTGTTCACGGATTTAGGACTTTGTCGGTATCGAATTACATATTGTTTTCATTGCCAATTTCTATTCAGAGCGTTTTCGTCCTTACTGCATCTTCAAACGACAGACAACAATATTTCATAACTTGTAAAATTAACCATATGATTCCTTTAATTATAAACAAGACCATATGATTTCATTATTTGTTATGTGGAAAATACGATTTCATTATTTGCACAGGAAAATCATAGGATTCTATTGGTTTGTTACCCCCCGGGTGAAACCCAAGGGGGTTATTGTCTTGGCGCAGCCCGTCTGTCCGTCCGTCCGTCCGTCCGTCCCGAAAAGGTACTTGTGTTCTGAAATCAACCCCTCCCGCAGTTTTTGATCAATCTTTCTGAAAGTTTACACATGCTTTGGATATACATCGGTGCTACGCATGTGCCTTTTTTGGGACAGATCGGATTAATTTGTTCAGACTTAGGCTTAGAGTGTTTGGCTTTCCAATTTCAGACCGACAGTAACTTTTAATTCGTCAGCATTTGAAAATGTTATGTTTTCAATGTCACACACTGAGGTTATAACATTTGACCTTGTGACCTTGACCTTGATGTTGGATCCATTTTGTGATAAACTAAACATGGCCATAATTGTTGGTGAAAGGCCTTCAATATTTGACACGCTTATTTATTTTAATAGGTCATTAAATTACCCTTACATTTAAATTGCATATTTGGAGGATATGGAGGGAAATAATCAAAAAGCTTTTTAACGAGCCACTAGTCGCATTTAAACATTTCTAACTCAAAGGTTGAGATAAACAACCCATTTGTTAAGGGAAATTCTATTCATTATATCATTATGTCTGTGTTATCACTTACATGTATCTCTCATCACTTCACCCCGTCATGTTTATTTTATATATTTTTAATATGTGGTCTGAAATTTGCCGAAGTTGAACGATTACAGGCGACGTCCCTTTGCAACGGCCATGGAGTATAATCCGGATTGATTGTAAATGTGAATTCCACCCGTGACCTCATCTCCTCTGTGATATTTTCACTGTGATGAGAAACTGATTTATCACCCAACACTCCTGTTCCACCGGAGCTAGTTCTTGTGTGAGATTAAGTGATATATCCTAGGAGATATCGTTTTGGCAGTAGATTTTGCACAATGCCCTGTCACCGTGCACTACATGTACATGACATCACAATGTTTTAAAATTTACATAATCGAGTAATGACATCACAATGCTATTACGTCATTAACATGATGACGTCACAGTGCTTTGACATCGCCGCATTAAGAGTCAAATGGCAGAGCTCTGGAGCTGTACTCAGAGAGGTGCACTATTTGCATTGAAACGTAATAAGAATGGTTTTAGATGATAAAAGTAAAAAATATCCTCGGCAAGCCTCGGATATTTGTAATTTTTATCGTCTCGTGTTGATATATTTGAGATCAGAAGACACATGGGTGAGATTCTCTTTATCTTAACTGTAGTGGTGGTACCGGGTATCTCAGTTTCAGTTATAGAGTTATAATAAATAACGGACTTTGTCAAATATAAGTTTTATCATATCGATTGGCATGTGTAAAGTTGAAATAACATCTGTACACATGTCACAAGAATATGTTAATTTAATATATTCATATTTTACCAGCAATAATTACATACCAAGTACCTCTCGTTGCTTACATTGTGATAAGTAGTTACTGGCCAGGCAAGATAGCTTATATAGTAAATGGTCATGGTGAAAATATCAGATATCTACACTGTCGTTTGATAGATGGTTGATTTCACTATATAACAATATACCAATGAAACATGTTGGAGTAAAAATGAAAAAATGACTCTTGAATATTTGCGACTGTATTCATGTGAAACGTTTTAAAATGTTCTATATCTATATATATAGGGGGGGGGGGGGGGGGGGGCGAATCTTTTGAACCCCGCCTCTGTATCCACAAGACACGAACACTGATTGTCTAAACATACTCTCACTCTGGGATGGTGAGGGGAGGTCGCGAGCCAATCAAATGGTGCCACGTCATGCTTCCTTGTCACTTCTATGATTGTAATAAAGTCATGCTTTATCAAACATCTGAACCAACTCAAGCATATTGGCACAGGTAAGAAATATATCTTATATTACAGGTAACATTTAAATGGTCAATTCCATCATTGCATTTTTCAAATTTGTTGGGATATATTTATCATAGATTATAAATATATATTGTTAAAATTGAAAAGTGCGATTTAATCTTATAAATTCAATAATACTTCCCACAGTACGAAGACTTACATGTACTTTCACTTTCTGTTATTCATATTTTCTTATATATGTCTTAGAAAGTATTAGCTTCTGGTCAGTGTGTTGTCTGAATCTACGTTGTAAATCGACTTGTACAATCATAGCAATATTCACTATAAATAACATTGAATGACATCGATATACGTAAGAATATTTATCTACAGCGCTATATCCACAGGATTTTACAAATAATCGCTTATTAAAACACATTTCCCATCCCATATGTTTTTATTTCTCGAATGATCACTGTGTTGACAGGCAATTACGACATGAAGTTATGGGTCGTTTTTATAGCGACAATTCTGTATCAAAGGGAGATAACTGTTGAAGGGCAGGTTGGCTTCGCAGAGAGAGCAAATGCACAACGTCTTCTACAAACAGGTTCGTGAGTGACATTTTAAAGGCAGTAGCACGTTTTTTGAAAAAATTATTTTTGCAAATTTACCATTTATAATGATAGTCATTTAAATTAACTTTAGAGGGTAAAACTTCTTATTACACAAACCAATTATCTGTAGTGGTAAAAACTATGTTGCGTATAAAGTAAAACTTGCATGGCGACCATTTTATTGTGAACACAATTTATTATTTTTTATTACAAAAACGATTCCCATGGCTTAACCAAAACATGTACAGTCATTTTAAACTTTATTTTCCGAAGTGAGAAGGATGTTTTACTATTGGTGAAATTATTTTTCAAATACATTTCATCAACTTATTTGAGCAAAAAAACGTGCTACTGCCCCTTTAATACATCATAATTTTGGCACGTAAATGCTATCAAAATAATCTTTTAAACGAAAAGAAAACTGATATTTGAATAATGAAAGTTAAATGAAGATTTTTTTAAACGTACGAAGTAAACGTCTAACATATTAACTCAAAGTGACATATTTCGCTTGGGTGATTTAGATACGTTTGCAGCTTTTGCCATAACAGGTTTCCCAAAAGCTGACATTTATGTCAGAATGAACTTTATATTCACTGTAAACGTAACGTAGTTAAAGATGCATCCATTGTGTTTCATAAAATTGTATTTGGCTTTGATACATGCCAACATACGATATGTGATGATTTCAGTTCAAATAAGTTCACTCAACTTGAATATTCATCTCCAATGGCCAAATATATCATAATTAGTAGTTTCCAATTAAATTCGAGTAACATCATTATACATGTGCAGAAACCGAAACTATAAGTCATATTTACATGCACATTGGTTAAAAGACCTATTTAACATTATCAGCTCAAAGTTGTTTTTTTTTTGTCTGTTGTAAATCAGTTTTCAAAATTACGCTTGTCTAATTGACACGCGCCACACGCGATGCATTGTCCGGTTTTCAATCAGAAATCGCTACTTTTACCTTTATATCGTCGGTATACAGAGTCCATTATCATCAAAATGGTAACTCTCGGTAACAGTCAGTACTTCTCGATAAAATAATACCATTTATAAGGTTTGGCATATATGGCCCCAGCAACACAATCGATGTACCTTTAAATTGATTGAAATTCACTGAGACAGATAGACATACATGTTCTTCATTATAACTACGGGTATGTTTAGAGGCCACGGATATTAATTGATGATGAACGTCTTTATTTAATTGTTGACCATCCATAAATATTCTTGTCTGCTTCATAACATCAACTTCTAGAGTGACTCTCAAACAGTTGTTACTGGTATGATTGTCAAATATGGTTATTTATGCGATTTCTAGATTAAATATAAATAAATTATATTAAATGTTGAATTAATATAAAGGGCACTATAGCAAGCTGTTCATAATGACATTAAGTGCTCTTACGAAAACGTGTTACCAATGGCTAAATGATACTCCTAAATCAATGAAAAGAGTTCTGAAACGAATGCACATGGTTCGCTTCAGCCATGCGAGCCCATTTCCTTTCCAGCGGCCATTTAAAGGCAAATGATGTAGCGATACCGAACCACTCAGAGTAGAGTTTCAAATATGACACCATGATGGAATGGTCAACAATCTTGCTGCCTGAACTCTCACATCTACTTCTCACAATGAAGAGTTTAACAAAATTGTCGTCGCACCATTTTCTTTTTTTGATGATTATTTAATTGTCGGACAAAATGATGACACCATTTTAAACTTAAATTTCAAACGGACGTGGGGTTTCGACCTTGTGATTGTGTTTATAGTGTTAGAGACTTGATCGTCGACTTCCGATGCTAAGTATTCATAAATATACCCTGTAATATACCAGTTCGCCAGTACAATACAATGATTGCAAGAATAGACTTCCCAAGTACACCACGATGATCGCAAGAATAGACTTCCGAAGGACACCACAATGATTGCAAGAATAGACTTCCCAAGTACACCACAATGATTGCAAGAATAGACTTCCCAAGTACACCACAATGATTGCAAGAATAGACTTCCCAAATACACCTCAATGATTGCAAGAATATAGTTCGCCAGTACACCACAATGATTGCAAGAATATAGTTTGTCATTACAACACAATGATTGCAAGAATAGACTTCACAAGTACACCACAATGATTTCAAGAATAGACTTCCCAAGTACACCACAATGATTGCGAGAATAGACTTCCCAAGTACACCTCAATGATTGCAAGAATATAGTTCGCCAGTACACCACAATGATTGCAAGAATATAGTTCGCCAGTACACCACAATGATTGCAAGAATATAGTTTGTCATTACAACACAATGATTGCAAGAATATATTTCCCAAGTACAACACAATGATTGCAAGAACACAGTTCGCCAGTACAATACAGTGATTGCCCGAATAGCCTTCCCAAGTACAAAACAAAGTCTCAAAAGTAGGTTCTCCACTGTGTGTCTTCTCCTCTAGGCAACAACATGTGGCCTCACTCTAAACATAAACTTCCCTACGCAAGGCATAACTCTTGCCAGTTGCCATTATTGGCTGATTTCAGCCTTGCAGTATTCCCCTAGCTTTTCCGTGCAGAGATAATACTAATAATAATGGAATGGAGCACAGTGGTGCAGCGGTTAGCGCGCTGGCCTCTCACGCCAACGATCCAGGTTCGAATCCCGGTGGAGGCACCTACATTTGTAACCTGGGTCTCTTTCTGTGTTGTGTCCTTGGGCAAGTCACTTTATGCAACATGCACTCGGTCAACTCAGTTGTACACTTGGGTACCTGAATTAACGGGTGGTTTCGTGTTGCGCTTATGGCTGCTCCGAAAGTACAATTCCGTCAGGTTAATAATGTCAGCGCCTTGAGAAACTGTTCAGTAGTTTGATGAGAGCTTTATTATTAATAATAATAGTATATTTATAAAACGCACATATCTATGCTCAATACATGCATACATATATGCATATTGGGATCCTACCAAGGGAACCTTAAGGGAATACGGTAAGTCTTAAATCAGCCAGTAATGGAAACAGGAAAGAGTGCCTTGCGTAGGGAAACATGGGATTTATAAACAGTCGTTCATGTAATTCTAGGTACGGACAAACTGGGCGGTATGTCCACAACAGAGCAACACGCCGCCTTCACAGTCACTAAACGGAGGGCCGTTAGCATGGGGCTGCTCTTCAACGACCTCCTGGCAGATTCAGTGAGACGACAACAAACCAGTTCATTTGGGGCCGGGTATGTATGACATCAGTGGGAAGACAACATACCAGTTCATTTTGGGCCGGGTATGTATGGCATCAGTAAGAAGACAACATACCAGTTCATTTGGAGCCGGGTATGTATGACATCAGTGAGAAGACAACATACAAGTTCATTTGGGGCCGGGTATGTATGACATCAGTGAGAAGACAACATACCAGTTCATTTGGGGCCGGGTATGTATGACATCAGTGAGAAGACAACATACCAGTTCATTTGGGGCCGGGTATGTATGCCATTAGTGAGAATACAACATACCAGTTCATTTGGGGCCAAATATGTATGACATCAGTGAGAAGACAACATACCAGTTAATTTGGGGCCGGGTATGTATGACATCAGTGAGAAGACAACATACAAGTTCATTTGGGGCCGGGTATGTATGACATCAGTGAGAAGACAACATACCATTTCATTTGGGGCCGAATATGTATGACATCAGTGAGAAGACAACATACCAGTTCATTTGGGGCCGGGTATGTATGACATCAGTGAGAAGACAACATACCAGTTCATTTGGGGCCGGGTATGTATGACATCAGTGGGAAGACAACATACCAGTTCATTTTGGGCCGGGTATGTATGGCATCAGTAAGAAGACAACATACCAGTTCATTTGGAGCCGGGTATGTATGACATCAGTGAGAAGACAACATACCAGTTCATTTGGGGCCGGGTATGTATGACATCAGTGAGAAGACAACATACCAGTTCATTTGGGGCCGGGTATGTATGACATCAGTGAGAAGACAACATACCAGTTCATTTGGGGCCGGGTATGTATGCCATTAGTGAGAATACAACATACCAGTTCATTTGGGGCCAAATATGTATGACATCAGTGAGAAGACAACATACCAGTTAATTTGGGGCCGGGTATGTATGACATCAGTGAGAAGACAACATACAAGTTCATTTGGGGCCGGGTATGTATGACATCAGTGAGAAGACAACATACCATTTCATTTGGGGCCGAATATGTATGACATCAGTGAGAAGACAACATACCAGTTCATTTGGGGCCGGGTATGTATGCCATCAGTCGGAGACAACATACCAGTTCATTTAGGGCCGGGTATGTATGACATCAGTGAGAAGACAACATACCAGTTCATTTGGGGCCGGGTATGTATGACATCAGTGGGAGACAACATACCAGTTCATTTGGGGCCGGGTATGTATGACATCAGTGAGAAGACAACATACCAGTTCATTTGGGGCCGGGTATGTATGACATCAGTGAGAAGACAACATACCAGTTCATTTGGAGCCGGGTATGTATGACATCAGTGAGAAGACAACATACCAGTTCATTTGGGGCCGGGTATGTATGCCATCAGTGAGAAGACAACATACAAGTTCATTTGGGGCCGGGTATGTATGACATCAATGGGAAGACAACATACCAGTTCATTTGGGGCCGAATATGTATGACATCAGTGAGAAGACAACATACCAGTTCATTTGGGGCCGGGTATGTATGACATCAGTGAGAAGACAACATACAAGTTCATTTGGGGCCGGGTATGTATGACATCAGTGAGAAGACAACATACCAGTTCATTTGGGGCCGGGTATGTATGACATCAGTGAGAAGACAACATACCAGTTCATTTGGGGCCGGGTATGTATGACATCAGTGAGAAGACAACATACCAGTTCATTTGGAGCCGGGTATGTATGACATCAGTGGGAAGACAACAGACCAGTTCATTTGGGGCCAGGTATGTATGACATCAGTGGGAAGACAACATACCAGTTCATTTGGGGCCGGGTATGTATGACATTAGTGAGAAGACAACATACCAGTTCATTTGGGGCCAAATATGTATGACATCAGTGAGAAGACAACATACCAGTTCATTTGGGGCCGGGTATGTATGACATCAGTGAGAAGACAACATACCAGTTCATTTGGGGCCGATTATGTATGACATCAGTGAGAAGACAACATACCATTTCATTTGGGGCCGAATATGTATGACATCAGTGAGAAGACAACATACCAGTTCATTTGGGGCCGGGTATGTATGCCATCAGTGGGAGACAACATACCAGTTCATTTGGGGCCGGGTATGTATGACATCAGTGAGAAGACAACATACCAGTTCATGTGGGGCCGGGTATGTATGACATCAGTGAGCAGAACAGACCAGTTCATTTGGGGCCGGGTATGTTTAGCTTTGCTTGATTCACAACTAGTGAATCATTTAAATTGAACTCGATGTATGCCTCGGACGTACTCCGAATGCGACGGTTTGAAATGACCAGCAAAGACAGATCATTATGGCGAACAAATGTTATCCTATATTCAATACTTATTTTTGTATCATATTGCTTTTGACAATTTGATAGCCAACTGATTTATTTAAAAGTAATACTGATTGTTTATAACACCGCATAACGCGCTAATAAAATGGTACTCCATGTTTCGAAATAATTAAAAAATATATACTTGTACAAATGTTAATGACATGTTAATCGTAGCTTGTTTGAGTGATGACATCCATTTGATTCACCTTAAACCTGGTCACGTGCTAAAATGATTTAAGCGTAGAAAATGCCAACTTTGGGGTCTGGATTTTCGAAGCTGTCACAGCGCTAAAATAGTTTTAATACATGAATTTGACTTGCGGCTGTCCTAGTGATACGAGAGCTTTGGAAATCTTGGCCAAAGTGACGAATACGAAGCACGAGGTTGGAACATGTAGGTGCAATATAATATTATTAATTATTAATTAACTACTCATGTTATATGTTATACGGGAAAATACGGGAAAAACAGGGCCAATACGAGACAAACAGGGCCATATGGGTCTGAGCATGCGCAGTAGTACATTTGGTGAATGCCCGAAGCTGTCGCTTCACAACTTTGACCCATGATATCTGTTCACCAAACATGTTTATAATTATCATTTCAATATAAATGAGATGTTTAGTGCTGTGCAAATAGAATGTAAAGAGGTCAAATAATAAAATTGTCATTAATTAGGTATTTCCGTATTGGCCGAGTTACAGGTCCTCGGACCGTTGTTTTGTCCCTCGACTTCGTCTCGGGCCAATGCAACGGACCTCGAACCTCGGACCTGTAACTGGGCCAATATGGAAATATTTAATTAATAACATTATGTTAAAGTACCGGTAGCACATCAGGTAGCAATAATACCATCAGTTGCTTTCTAACAATTTGAAGTATTCGAACTATAAAACAAAAACATCTAAGCAATGTCTTACAGTTTAAATCTTCCAATTTCTTAAGTCTCCCACTTTTTGCCCAGGTCCAGGCCTAGTGGTGTTACTCCTGTTGAGATCTGCCCCAGCACCCGCATATGTAACCCTTCCCACCGCTACCGAACTGCTGATGGAAGCTGCAACAACCTCCGCAACCCACAGTGGGGCATGAGCTTTATTCCAATGAGAAGATATCTTCCACCCCAGTATGACGATGGTAAACTTATCATTCACTAAAGAACTTAAAAAAACTAAAGGATGACATACCTGAATTTAGCCTAACATACATCTAATCTAATTTAAATAGTGTTACGGGTGTATTTTCGTTTTAGTTTGGTGCTATTTTTCATGTTACCCAAGGGGGATAACTTCCATTATCTTTAGTAATGAAGCACACGTTATGGACATCTAATGGAGGAAGCCATTTTCTACAAATGAATTTGAAAAGTAGCACCTCGCAATTAATCAAAGTCTTGATGGTCTCAGTGGTTCGGAAAATGTTGCTGGAACCCAGGAATGTGCTGAAAAAGTGCAATTTGAATCGACATTTGGGAATCAATTTGGAGTAATGAGTGTTTCGTGACATCCTGTGAATGACTGTTATGAACATTTAAATTTCACCACAGGGCTAATTTTTTAACCTTGTTATGCATACTCAAGTATATTCACGCACGTTTGACATTTATGATTATTCATAATGCATGGTGAACAGACAATGAATCCCTCGAGGGTCAAAACACTTGAGTATTTTAAGAGATTTACCTACCATAGAGCTGTTTGTTGAGGCAAATACTGTGATGGAGTATGTGGACATGGAACTAACAAATGAGTCCACAATTATAGACGAGGAGTATGCTGATGGATACAGTCTCATAAGGTATTGGGTATAAATTGGGATCAGTCTAAGGACTTCTTTTGCATTTGTATGGATTGCTTCACCTAAGGTTGGTTCTTTGAGGTACAACGGATGGCAAACGTTGTCGATTCACTGAGATTCACCTACCCCTACTATGAATGCTAATTTTCTGTTCAAGATATTTGGAGATGAGGAGTAATCTGGGATGAGGATTCACCAGGGGAGGGTCAAGAGAGTTTCAGAGATTTACGGATTTTCCGGTCTGGGGTTGATTAAGGGGAGTTATGCTTGGTCAGACATGGAGTTACATGCATTTGGAGATGCTTCTTTAAAGGAATATGTAGCCTGTGTGTATTTGCGATACACGAGAGCAGATTGAGAGTTTGAGAGTGTTTAGTTAGATCATGTGCTAGAGTAGTACCATTAGAGCGCAAAACTTTGTCCATACTGGAGATTTAAGGAGCGTGGGTAACTGCCCAATTGATTTGTAATGTCATCTAGGATCCTAGGATCCCACGCAGTGCTGCATATTATAAGAATAATCAACGAGTTGCGAGGAATTACGGATTATCTGTCCCGAGTTAATTATTGAGATAAAGTCCGAGCTTTAGCGAGGAGTTTGACATAGTAATTCACGAGGGACAGATAATCCGTAATTCCGAGCAACGAGTTGGTAATTCTTTTCTTACCCATAATCATTTTAATGCGTAAAAATCGAAAAACAAGACCCGAATTCACTATCTTTGATTATACTGTAAAATACAAATTGTACGCATACGCCATTCATCAACTCCCTCACACCTTCAAGATGCGCACATCTAAATAGTTTGCAACTTGCGCCCTTTTTTTAAAGAAATGTTGAATTTATTCCAAAAAAATGGTTTACCGACATAGTTAACAACTCGTTTATCCTGTAAACAATGTCGCAGAATGAGAGCAAATTAAAGAAAACGAACTGTCAATCGCTCTGTTGGATTGATTGATAGGAGTGTAATTACGTCACCAAATGACGTCTTGGTTAATGACGTCACAAAGCCATGAATGCAATGACAGTGCAGCTGGCCGCTCTTGCATGCTGCTTCGCCTTGCAAGTTTAGTTCTGTAAATACGGTCTCGGAAACATAGATTGAACATGAATTTCTATTTTAAATGTGTAACTTTAAATAGGTATGCTCGAAAATGTTCATCTATGTGATTTAGCTAAACTAATACAGCTTAGCAATTCATGAATGGGCGTTAAGTAGTTCCGTCAACCAATCAAAATGCAAGTTATATTTAGAAAAACTGTAATTCCCATGACCATTATGAAAACTGTAATACCCGCTTGGGTAAGAAACATGTTGACCTTGGTTGTATCCCGAGTCGACCCGCCAAGTGGAAGCCATGGGTTACTAATCGTGTAGCCCATATTCAGTCTCTCACAGACCCTGAGAGATTGAGACGTGTTCCTTGTGTGGACAACTCAGCTGATATGGTTACTAGAGGTGTGAGTGCTGGTGAATGTGGTGGCGAGGTCCCCTGATTCTGAAGAAGTGCGATCTTGTTTAACGTAATACTGAAGTGAGTGAGATCGATGTAGTCTCAGAGGAGAAAATGGCCTCTGTGGAGAAAGCAAGTAAGTGTGTTTATTTACAGGTGAATCACCTCAATTGATACAAATGGAAGAGAAATGGTCAACGTTGAGCAATATTCTTGGATTAGGGTTAGAGTTTATTGGACATCTCTGATCTGATCTCGAGTGGGAAAGAATGTCAAAAATACCTTTGTAAAGGTAGTGCAGCGACAGCACTTTAAAGCTGAGATAACTGTTTTAGAGTCTGAAAAGAAAGTTCATGTGAACTCAAAGTTGAGTCCCTTTGTTGACTGTGGTGGGCTTTTGCGAGTTGGACGTCGAAATCAATTATCAGAATGGGCTTATGAAAACAAACACCCCATAATATTGCAAAAATGACATGAAGCTATGTTGTTGGTAAGGTTTATACACCTTTCAAAGCATCATGCTGGAGTAGACAGCCAACATCACCATGACACACGGACACATGTTACAAGGACTCCAACGGTCACGGTTACTGGCTTTGAATTTGCTGGACCAGTGTTTTGTCTTGACTGCCTAGGCCTAAATCTGAAGAAAATGATAACAAAAATAAGTAAGGATTGTCAAGAGTGGCATACGGAAGACGATTGACAAGTATTGTTAGTGTGAGGTTGACATTTGACATTTGTTGGCATTGACATTGAAAAACCACCTTTGACCCCTAATCATTTCCTAGCTGGACAAGGCAATCAAGGCTTTAAGAGTAGAGTTGTAGAACATCCAGAACATGTGTCAGTTGAGAATCTTTGTCTACATGAAAAAGAGATGTTGAAAAGGCAGGGTGGCCTTTGGAAGGTTTGACATCGCCGTATTTAAGGAATCACCCCAGACATTTCAGAAGTTCAAAAAAGAAGGTAATCTGAGTGTTGGTTCAGTTGTTCTAATTAAGGAGGATAATGTGCCTAGATTGAAGTGGGCTTTTGGGAACGTTGATAGAGATGGTACCCTTCGATCAGTTTATTTGAAGACTTCTAATGGTTTTAAAACTACACCTGGTCAGAAAATCTAAATTTCTAATTTTGGAATTAGTCAAAGTTCGCAGGATGGAACTGTTCGGATGACCATTGCATGTGGTTCGCAGCGAGTGACAGACCCTGAAAGGGCACAGGAGACAGAATAGGGTGAGATTGATAGATGTGGAAGCGTTGTGAATACATGTAGTGTTGTGAGACTCAGAAGGGAAAGCAAGAGGCCTGTCAGGTGTGAAGATTAGCCCCCCTCCCAATAAAAAGAATTTGTTTCTGGTTCCTGCCCACATCAGTTTCAGTTTTTTTTTCTAGGTTTTCAAAAGTAAGGGGCAGATAACTGTAAATTTTTAGTATCAGAAAACATTGGACATAGAAAATGTCACTCGTTTCTTTTGAGATGGAGTGTAGGGGTGAGATTATTGACTATTTGGAATATTAACACATATTTAAGAGGGTTTGTGCTTTATTTATATTAATAATTGTATAACTTTTGTTTGTTTAACTCTTCATTCCAAAAAAATATGTCGTAAAAAAAATTCGTTATCGCATCATTTTTGTCAGCATGTAAAGACTAGAAACATTTTTTTTAAGGCCTAACGCATCTTACAATTAGGATTACGGTGCTCCTGCATCTTCAGGTACAGAATCAGAAACTAAATTACTAGTTCTACCATTGATGTGCGTACACCATCTGAAAAACACTGTGAGTACTTGTTTAAATTGAAGTTAAGCATTGTATTGTATGTTCTTTGCTGTAGGTCTTTGCTTTTTAGTTAAACATTTTATTGCAATACTATTGGGTGTTTCATACATTTTGGAGCATGGAGTATTGTGCTTTGGAGTATTTGAGAGTATTTTATTTATATCTAATAGGCCGGCTGTATGGAGGAGGACCGTAGCGATTATTCTTAACGTTGGTATCTGCTACCAAGTTTTTGTCAACTGACAGATGTTACTCACGATTTTCTGGTATGGTCTTGCAGGTGTATTCACGCCTAGGACCCGAGGTAGAGACGGCTCAGCCCTGAGGAGCGCCCGTGGGATCAGTCGAGTTCTCCATACAGCAGACACAGGAAGCAGCACAGAGCTTAGGTCTGTCTCACACATGGCCATGCAGTGGGCGCAATTCCTAGATCATGATATCACCAACTCTCCCATTCAAAAAGGTACTATGTCATGGTTTAGAATAAGAACATGCTGGCTATGGCAAGTGTTTTTTAAGTACTCATGTCCTCATTCCACTGATCCATGAACCCTCAAGATCAAGGTGTTCATTCAACACATACGACTCAATCAAAGGCTTTGATCGTGCTTAATCGGACGTTTTAAAACATTAAATTTTCCTTCACGATGCTGTATATACTGCATACCTTCGTAATGAGGGAGTAAGAGATGGTAGACTTAGATGATGATAACTCTGCAATTGCACACCTGAACATTGCTGATTAATATAATCTTTTAGCGAAGGTATATATACCCATATACCGCGCTTCCACAACACATGAAGAGCAAACGCTCAAAATATCGAAGACTCATTGCCCAATGTTTGCCATATTGCTCAAGATGCTTGCTGTTTCATTTCCGATACACTTCAGACACACTGCCGATTTTCCTGATTACCTACGTGTAACTTACTTTCTTAAATCCCCTCCTAATGCAGACACACTCACATACCTTGATTACACCTGGCCACTCTCTGTATATTCATATCAGAATACGATCATTTTCGGTTTGTTTTCAGAACTGTATCAGTTCTCAATTAACGGGCAAAAGGAGGTATTCACCTCAGTTGGTTTCGATTAATAAAATATTTAAAAGAAATCAGATGCAATTGACTATGACACGATACAATAATACTTATCTGCAGTAGTTTGAATGAAATAATTAGTGACTGTGGTTAAATTTTAGTTTAAATATCTTTGTTTAGTGAAGACGGGTAAGAAATTAAATTTACACCAACATGACCCCTACCATGTTTAAAATGTTGTTAATGTGTACAGAATCAGGGACACTAATTAATTTCACACAGTATATGATTTATATGTCGATGAACAATTATGTATCATCAAAAATAATTTTTGAAAGATTTTAAATTTAAAATTTGATAAAAAAAAGCAACAACAAAAAAAGTATTCTTTAACTGCTAAACACTGTACTTTTCAGTTTTAAATTATGACATCGAAACTTGAGATATTTGCAATTGAAAATCATACATATGATAAAATCTGAGGTGAGTACTTTCTTTAGCCTGGCAGTTTATATACCAGTGGAATTGAGGTATAAATCGTAAAACAAGATTTTATCGTACAAGAAGTGTTCATTACATTTAATGTAAATTTGATGTGTAATGCCAAGTAGGTAGCTAAATGACAACATTATATCATGATCTTTAGGTTTTAATGACGCTTCTATCGAGTGTTGCCCAGAGGAGTTGACATTTGCTGCAAGATCAGCTGGTCTCAACAACACTGACAGGTAAGACTTCTTTAATTGATCCTTATAAAATAGCAAGTCTTCTAGATCTTAGCATGTAACTTGTTGTGGCTGTTTGAAGCCATTGTCCCCTCTCACTGGAGTTAAGGACTGCCCACGACCTACACTTGTTCACATGTAAACTGAAGACTTACCGTTTTCCAGAAAACATACAGTGTCTTTTCATTCTTGTTCAGAGAGGGCTACTGAGCAGTGCTTATGGACTTGAACTGGCGCTATATAAATCGTTTTATGATGATGATCATCATCATGCGACGATTTTGATCTAATTCTGTTTGTCTTGAATATATGGTAAACATACTTTTAATTAACTGAGCACCAATTTGTAACAGGAAAGTCTAACTTTCGAGTGTCTCTTCAGTGGCAAGCACAACCAATTTAACCTGGGCTTTGGCGACCTTTCACGCTGGGCTAAATTTTCCAATTCTGCTCAAGGGATGTTTTTTCAGGAATCCTATGAACAAATCTGTCATTGAGGTTTGGTAAGAATACATTGACTTGGTACAAGGGAGGACAATATGCTGCACAGTACCACAAAGGTTTAACAGTGATTCCATGCAACTATGCTAGACGCCTGGACGTTGCCAGTGCAATGGCATAAATGCTTCTGGTTGTCTTTAACCAAGAGTCGGGTAGCAGCAACAATTCTTCAACATAAGACAAAACATAATTCGAGTTGTAATGAAAACTCGCAGGACCAATCTACATATCAGTTTGTAGAATGGCGGGTTAAATGAGAAAGTGTGCTCCTTGTGTGATATGTCTATCGGCAAATAAGGCCCTGGCTACTGAATCTTTAAAGGAACAGTAGCACGTTTTTTGCAAATTTTGTTTTTTCAAATTTCCCATTTATAATGATAGTTTATGTCATTTATATATACTTTAGAGGGTATACCATCTTATTACACAAACCACTTATCAGTAGTGGTAATAACTGTGTTGCGTATATAGTAAAATTGCATGGCGGCCATTTTATTGTGAAAACATTTTATTACTTCGAATGACAAAAACGATTCCCATGGCGTCACGGAACCATGTACACTCATTTTTAACTTGATTTTCGGAAGATAGAAGGATGTTTTACTGTTAGTGACAATATTATAAAAATACATTTCATCGACTTATTTGAGCAAAAAAACGTGCTACTGCCCCTTTAAATGATCTACAAATTGTATGTACAGTTTCTCTCTCTTTCCAAAGACCGCCATGTTTTCCTATCGACATCCCGCCTGGTGACAACAGATTCACAAGGACTTGCATGAACTTTGTCCGCTCAATCCAGATCTACGATGCTAACTGCAGAATATGTAAGTGAAATTGGTGTTTCAGTTTGTGAATAATTTGAAACTTGCTAAAATACCATTATATTTGAACAACATGTGCCAGCAATCATGGTATAATTTTAACGATAGACTTGTATGTTTCAGTACTATAGAAAGATGATTGTTTCAGTTCATGTTATGAAGAGGTCGTGTTTGTCAGTATATACACCCAACGGGATATCCATTTGCCTAGTATATATCTTTTATATTTTGATGACTCAGCGAGCACAACACCAGTAGAACAGTTGAACCAACTGACGGCCTATGTGGACGGTTCCCAGGTATACGAATCAGACAAAGAACATCAAGCAAAACTCCGTTTGTTCAGAGGAGGTGAGTGACATCATCATTGTTATACTATTGAATTAATTAAGGTTTACTAGATATAGGAAGTGGCAATGTAACCTCTATAGGAACTGAACGAAATGAATGAACCTTTTACACATACACGACCACCAACATCTACATGCTGATAGTAATTATCCGAGAGGAATACGAACTCGCACATTAAATTATCCTGTTCATAATGTTATACCATAGTTAATGATAGTGGTAATAATGATCTTGCGCTTTTCCATTGTTCAAAAAGTTATAAACGTCTACATATATTATTTACATCAAGGGGCAGCTCTCTATGTAAGTGTTGCATGTTCCAGGGCTACTCAGGTCATCACTTGAGAATCCGGAATTGCTTCCAGAATCGGATTCTCCAGTACCTACTTGTGTCACGTACAGGGCCCCTAACTACTGTTTTAGAGCTGGTAGGTGTATTCTCCAATACCAACTTGTGTCACGTACAGGGCTCCTAACTATTGTTTTAGAGCTGGTAGGTGTATTCTCCAATACCAATTTGTGTCTCAGAGCTGGTAGGTGTATTCTGCAATATCTATTTGTGTCTCAGAGCTGGTAGGTGTATTCTGCAATACCTATTTGTGTCTCAGAGCTGGTAGGTGTATTCCGCAATACCTATGTGTGTCTCAGAGCTGGTAGGTGTATTCTCCAATACCTATTTGTGTCTCAGAGCTGGTAGGTGTATTCTCAAATACCCATTTGTGTCACGTACAGGGCTCCTAACTACTGTTTCAGAGCTGGTAGGTGTATTCTCCAATACCTACATGTGTCACGTACAGCGCTGCTAACTACTGTTTTAGAGCTGGTAGGTGTATTCTCCAATACCAATTTGTGTCTCAGAGCTGGTAGGTGTATTCTGCAATACCTATTTGTGTCTCAGAGCTGGTAGGTGTATTCTGCAATACCTATTTGTGTCTCAGAGCTGGTAGGTGTATTCCGCAATACCTATTTGTGTCTCAGAGCTGGTAGGTGTATTCTCCAATACCTACATGTGTCACGTACAGGGCTCCTAGCTACTGTTTCCGAGCTGGTAGGTGTATTCTCCAATACCTACATGTGTCACGTACAGGGCTCCTAGCTACTGTTTCCGAGCTGGTAGGTGTATTCTCCAATACCTACATGTGTCGCGTACAGGGCTCCTAACTACTGTTTCCGAGCTGGTAGGTGTATTCTCCAATACCTACATGTGTCACATACAGGGCTCCTAACTACTGTTTTAGAGCTGGTAGGTGTATTCTCCAATACCTACATGTGTCACGTACAGGGCTCCTAACTACTGTTTCCGAGCTGGTTGGTGTATTCATCAATACCTATTTGTGTCTCAGAGCTGGTAGGTGTATTCTCCAATACCTACATGTGTCACGTACAGGGCTCCTAACTTCTGTTTCAGAGCTGGTAGGTGTATTCTCCAATACCTACATGTGTCACGTACAGGGCCCCTAACTACTGCTTTAGAGCTGGTATGGTATTCTCTAATACCTATTTGTGTCGCGTACAGGGCCCCTAACTACTGCTTTAGAGCTGGTATGTGTATTCTCCAATACCTATTTGTGTCGCGTAGATAGCCCCTAACTACTGTTTTAGAGCTGGTAGATGTATTCACCAATACTTATTTGTGTGGCGTAATAGACTACTGGTTTAGAGCTAGTACGTTGATTCATCCCTGCCGTTTAAGATTTGTTTGCCATCCTGTATTGATGCTGAAGTAGAATATGCTTACCTTTCGCACAGATGCCTCGTATTATCAAGATTTGCCTTTAATGCTTTCCATCTCTTCCTTGTGTGCTTGCGGGTTATTATCTTTGAGCTTTTAAATTACTTATGTTATTCATGGTGCTGACGGTCACAACTGACTCATTGAAGGAGACGAGCGGGTGGATGAACACACAGGGTTGGTCAGCATGCACACGATCTGGCTGAGAGAACACAACAGGATAGCGAGAACTCTGGCAAGAATCAACCGTGAGTGGGGCGACGAACGTCTCTTCCAGGAAACCAGGAAGATAGTTGGAGCAATGATGCAGCACATCACTTACAGTGAATTCCTCCCCATAGTTTTATCGACTCGGTACTTAAACAGATACAAACTTCGTACATCAAGAAATTCTTTCAGTACCGCATATGACAAAAATGTCGACGCCAGCATAAGAAACTCATTTGCGGCAGCAGCTTACAGATTTGGTCACTCCATGATTCGTTCGCTCTTTTCCAAAGCTAATACACGATTTGGACTGGAAGGAAATATCCGTTTACGGAACTCTTTTGGAAACACGTCCATAATCATCTCTAGTAATGGAGATTCTATAAACAAAATCACAAGAGGTCTTGTTCAAGACCGAGCCTTTACCGTTGACCGGTTTACCACACCGGAAGTAAGCGATTTTCTGTTCCTTGACGAAGTTGGAAATAGCCTTGATCTGATGGCTCTCAACATTCAAAGAGGGAGAGATCATGGGATACCTGGTTACAACGACTGGAGGGAGTGGTGCGGTCTACCAAGGGCAGACAACTTTGGAAGGAGACGCGGAGGTCTTGTAGATCATGCTGAAGATGCTGCCCGTGCATTACAGCAATTGTACAAGTAAGTTACAATAATTCCTGTCATTTTGCACTTGGTTGCCACCATAGGTTTGTTCCGAAATCAACTCACCCCACACTTTACACATTCTTTGGATATACAAAATCGGATGAATATTTTTAGAGTTATGAATTTGCCCCTTGACTTTCCTATTTCAGACTGAGGGTTAAACTTAGGCTGCTCAATGATGTGTTTGTGAAATTTTAATTGTTTTCCTTTGACATAAAATCATTTTCACTTTCTTTGATCACCGAACCTCCAAATTGTGGAACTTTAATCTTGATCATGACTTTAAATCTTCAGCGTAGGGCTTAGGAAATGACATGTTTCCATGTCAGGTACTAAGGTCTTGAACTTGTGACCTAGATTTAGGGTACATTTTCTGAAAAAATTAAACCACTATCATACTTTCTGATTAATCGGTGATAAGATAAGATAAGATAAGAAAAGATAAGATAATTCTCATGTTTCCGAAAACGAAACATGAGATGAGTCACCTAAAATTTGTTAGGTCTTTTTAATAATTTGCTGTTCATAGAAATAGCCAATACTTTCTAAAAGTAATCCGATAATTTTCGAAGAAGTATTTAGAATTCTGAACATTTTATTTTTGTTTTGAACTGACAGATTCCCATACCAACATAGAAAGGTGAAAGTAAGAACACTTCGGATAAAACTTTTATAAAAGAGCGTTATGATGTTTTGGTCTAACTTGAAGTGTTTTAATTTACATAAGAAATCTAATCGCTGCTTGCATTATACATGTATATAATCAGTGTTAGAATTCCATGATAACTTTGAGTCTAAAATAGTGCCGAGATATTTGTATTCTTCAACAACCTCAATATCCTTGTCATCTATGCTTACTTTTGAGTAAGATGGCTTACCTCTTCTGAAAGCGATTATAATTTCTTTTGTTTTATTAACATCCAAAAATAGAAATTTGAACTACACCATTCTACGAAATTATTAATTTCATTCCTGTAACACATTTCACATTCTCTGTCCAACCAATGCTGCATCATCTGCGAATTTAAGAGTAAATGTTGTGTCAGTGTTACATCTACAGTTGTATAGAGTATTTGTAAAGAGAATGAACAGTATGGGTGAAATAACGCAGCCTTGTGGCGCACCTGTGGCTGTACAAACACATGATGAATCAGTACCATTTACACAAACAAACAAACTGTGGTCTGTTGACCAGAAAGGAATGTATCCATCTAATCAAATTTGAGTCCATGTCCAAGAGTTTCTTCGGTGTTTGACTTAATTGTTCATTGTCACTAGATGATTCAGACAATGTCATAATTTCCAAGTTGATCAAAGAGCGTCTCATGTTAAATGCAGATCTGGATGATAAGATATTAAGATCTTTAAACTGCTTATTTGGAGGATAGTTTGTACATCAATAGGTCAGATCCCCGGGGATCTTATGGTCTCTTGTTATTTTCTGTTTAAGGCAATCGAGATTACCTGTTTATGTATTCAAATAAGCTTTCTGTCTCGTTTAGCATGTGTTCATCTTCTTCATTTACAAGGAGACAATACGGATCCAACCGTATGACCATATTCATTACTCTGTCTTTTAAACCCATCAGTTAGGTCTTTATGTTTATTTTTCAGGTAACATTAATTTTGCCAGGCCTGAACGCACGCGAGTTTCAATCACAGGCTAATTAAGTCTTGCTGCATTTCGCGAGTTATGACTTGCGATAATGTCCCACCTTAAAGGAGCAGTAGCACGTTTTTTCGCTAAAAAAGGTCGATGAAATGTATTTGAAAAATAATTTAGCCAATAGTTAAATACCCTTCGCTCTTCGGAAAATCAAGTTAAAACTGAGTGTACATGGCTCGGTAAAGCCATGGGAATCGTTTTTGTCTTTCTAAATAATAAAATGTGTTCACAATAAAATGGCGGCCATGCAATTTATGCTTTATACGCATCACCATCATTACAACAATGGACAATTGGTTTGTGTAATAAAATGTTTTACCTCCTAAAGTAACTTTAAATGACACAATCCATCATTATAAATAGGAAATTTGAAATAATGAATTTTGCAAAACACGTGCTACAGCTCCTTTAAGGCAAAACTGCATCACTCCAATCTCCATCACTGGCGAATTTAAACATTGACGCATTTCCTTTACATTTCAGTGCTAGAAAATGATAGCCATGTATATCTAGGTGAAGCGTGCTGCTATGTTAGCACAGAAAAGTAAAGGAAATGCGACAAGTAGAATATTAGCCAGTGATGGAGACAGGCGCAGTTATGCCTTGCGGAGGAAAGTTAAACATCCTGAGGAGGATGGGTCTTCAAATATTTGGTGGTTTAAATGTCCTACTTTCAGCCATCCAGATGATATCGACCTATTCT